>JARFXV010000589.1:1565000-1740000 GCA_031761425.1 Cosmopolites sordidus
CCTTGAACCCAGAAACAATTGGAAAAAAAAGACCAAGACAATTGCTCCGAACTCATGCATCGTTTTAAACAAAACGATGATCTCATTTTCCGATCCCAAAATCAACCGTGACGCGTCGGTCAAATTATTCTCACTTTTAACATGGTCACGGCTGATATAGTTACTAATATCTTTCGCTAATTGGGTTCCTTGGTCATTGCTTTTGATTTCTTTGGTAATCAAAGTAGCATAATGTTACAGTCTGTGGAATTTTTAACGTTGAGTAATAAAAATTAAATGTATTAAAGGTAGGTTTTTTTTTTATTTCTGATGAAACACCACATGGATAGAAAAATGTTCTATATTGACACATAGATATTGCTGTAGTGATAAGTATTACGAGGGGTGTAAATAAAGTAATGGCACTAGTTCCATAGCGTCGATTTGTCAACACTGTTGGCTTCCCTTTAGAGGAGAGGCAGGCCAGTTTTAATTCATGAAAAATTCGGTTAATGCGTATGATTACTATGGACCACCAATTGAATAGACATCTTACCAAAGCAAGTAAGAAATATCATATGCCTTTGACAAAACCTCAGAGGAGATTTAGTACCAAACACCAAATCATTTTTTAAAACTTTTCGATGCGCGTTTCGCTAACCATGTTAGCATCATCAGTATGATTCAGTCTGACACTCTCCAAGAGGTTTTGACATCGATCTAACGAGGTGATCTATTTATAGTGTGCCAAGCTAAAGAGTAACCTAAAGTTTAAATCATCTCCTGATGATGCTAACATGATTAGCGAAACGCGCATCGAAAGTTTAAAAAAGTGATTAGGTGTTTATTGATACATTTTTTCGAATTTAGTTTTTGATACCGAACGTTCCAATAGAAGAATTCAGGGCTACGTATATTAAATAAATAATATTTCATATAAGTTCTGTTGCATCGCACCAGGTGATACGAAACACTCGATAGATGAAAAATGAGTTTACGCGATGTTACCAAGTTAAGAGCACAACAGTCGTGCTATGAATAAAAATCAATTTTCCCGGTTAATTTGGTTTATTTTCCTCTACACTTGTTTCCGCGCGTCGACATATTTATCTCTCCAGCAAAGGAAACTGACTGGCGTTAAAACAACAATCACGTGCTCGTTTTCAAATAATGATCCCTGTCCCACCCTTTGTGTATGCCTTTCCTATGAATAGACCAGTGCAAATATTATCCATTTTTTCCTGGTTATTCAGTTGCAAAGTTCGAAAAATATTTGCACTGATTTGATTTTCATTGCGGATATGGGTTTGTTATGTGATTCAGCTAACACAGTATGTCTAACAAAATTTCAAGATTTTTTTGTGGAAAGAGAAATCTTAACTACTACTTAAATATATTAATGGAATTAAAAATAGCAACTGAAAGGGAGGATTCATTTAAGGTAGTTCACTCGTGAATTAATTTTTTCTGATGAATTTGATGAAATTAAAATCCATATGATATTTCTAAGGGTCCTTTATTTGATAAAAAAAAATAAAAAAAATTGACTGATTTTGAAATGAGATATTATTTAGTGTACATAATTAACAAGCAATAGGTCAGAGATGTATAAAAAAAAGACATAGTTTCGTGTATAGCCTGAGAAGTTTTCTTAGAAATTAAAAAAAAACAATATACTGTACAATAAAAAATTAGAAAATTTTTGGAATAAACGTAAGTTTTTTATCGATTGGTTGAACATTTTTTAAAACAATAAACGCTTGGTGGAGTGATTGGGAGTGATAAACATACATATAGACATATAGATAGACAGAACAGCTTGGCAACACTCTGTGTCGTCATGCTTTACGCGCAACATCTCAATGTTTAACCTTATTGTTGTTAATATACATTTTGCCAGTCGGAAGTTTAGTTATAAAATTAGGTACTTTTATAATGAAAGAACTTTTTTTTACATTGATAACACTTTACATTTTTTCCTTAACTCATCTAGCTCCACAATCCGTCGACCACTACACAGATTAGGAGAGTCTTCAGTTGTTAATTTTTTTCGTTTATCAAAATTTCGTTATCTTTTTTTGCGTTTATCAAGGATCTATATGATAGGCATATTCGCCATTTCATCGAAGGAATAATGGACCGTTTTGCAGTTTAAAAATTAAAAATCTAAACTTTATTGCGTAAATGGTCTAGTTTTACGAAACGTCAAAGACAAAGATTAAAGTAATAGACGCCACTTAATTATTAAAATGTATTATGATATCCATGTAACCATGCATCAATTTAAAAAAAGTCAGTTTTCTGGAAAACGATATATCCTAACGAGATGAAATAAGAGGACCTCTTTTACCTAAAAATCTTTGCGATTCAATAATTTGATTTAAAAAATTAAAAAATATTACAAACAAAAAAGTTATTACAGCATTTACCAAGGAGACGCCCCTGACTAAAATATTCAATTATTAATACAAAAAAACGTTTTTCCATTCTAACTTATTGAAGTATAAACCGAATTCCACGACTTTAGTGTAAACCGTCTCGAAAATATTGCGAAAAAACCATCTTCAAAGTTTTCCCTTTAAGAAGCAATTTTTGGGGTATATTTATGGGAACTCTTATGCTTTAATCCCTAAAGCCACCTCCTCCCAAAATATTTTGACATTATTGCGATATCGGTTGATATCTTGATAATGGTTGAAAATGTACAACTAAATAGGCTCCATAATTTAATTTTTTTTTTATTTATACAGGGTGTACGGTACACACAAGACCGTGGCGTGGTATAGTACTGTTTTTTCTTATCGAATACCCTATATGTTCATCCATTTTTGCGTTCTGATATTGATTTTGAACATATTTCGTGAAAGCTAACTTAACTAAACCTAACCCCAATAGTTTTACCGATATCCGCCATTTATCTACAGTCATTATAACGATATCAACCGATATCACACCTGTATTGCAAGATGTATACACGATACATCTATAGAGCATTTGGTATAAGTGTTGACAGCGTTGATAGATTTATTATTCTTAACAGTATGATTGAATTAGTGTGTAGGACTATACTATTAGTTCCGATTGTTACGAGTGCTTCAACCGACCAATTTGCATCAACCGACCTAAAATTCGGTTGGAAAGTTTCGTGATGGTAACTAAATATTGGTGCTAACAACTCGAGATATCAGAGAAATTCATGAAATGAACTATTCAATAATGTCAAGATAATGTGCCGTCAGTTTGGAATAGCTTACAAGGCCGACGTATGAGTGCTAAATGATCTGATAGTCCGAATTTGTTCAGGTGATTTTCTATTGAAGTGTAACGAAATCCTTCCATTTTTAAAGTAGATGGTTATAGAGGCTGAAAAATAGAATGTGTATAATAATGTTAAGTGTAAGAGATCATGGTGTAATCGCGGAGATGCCTCTTCAAAAGACAGATTACATCCGGAGAAGATATACAGAGTGCGGCAGCATGATCTCCCCAATTTTAGTTGGACATAACTGGTATCGGAGTGGGGCCGCAGTTGTGAGTGCGTCGAGGCACGGCGTCGAGGCACGGCTCACACATGCCGTTTCCAGTCTGCATCATGGCTTGGTTGGGAGTGCACCGCGCATTCGTCGTCGAGGAGTTCATTAGAAATGGCGCTTCGCCGATATTGACGCAGCGTGCCTTTCGCGCTTGGGCGTCATGATCCCGTTCCTAATAAGAAAACCATTGGTGTTTGGGTGTCAAACTTCAGAGAGACAGGTTTGGCATTAAAAAAGAAACCTCCTGGCAGACCTCGAACTGTAACAGGACCGGAAAATGTGGCCGATGTCAGAGCTTGGGTTGTGCAGTCACCCCGGCAATCTGCACGGAAACTCGCGGCAGCGCTGCAGTTATCTGACCGAAGTGTTCGCAGAATTCTACACCGAGATCTCAAAATGCATCCTTACAAAATTGCAGTTAATTTGCTAGAACTTTGTGCCAACAGCTTCGAAACCTTCCTCGCGGAAACGTTTTGATCTTTACGGATGAAGCTCATTTCCACCTTTCAGGTATGGTCAATAAACAGAATTTCCGTTACTGGGCAGAAAGAAATCCTCGAGAACTTCACCAACGCCCACTCCACAGCCCAAAAGTTCCGGTATGGTGCGCTGTTCACGAATTTGATTTGATAATGGAGGCCGCCACTTGAGTGATGTCACGTTTAAAACATGTTAATTTAAAACTGCATTGTACATACTTTTCAGAAATATATAGGTTTGTTTTGCATCTTTGTTGGTTAGGTTTTTATTAGAGTTCCAAATGGGGGAGGTCTTTCTGCTGTACCCTGTATTATGCATTGGATGGAACTGGAATAGAATCGTTTATTATTAACTATTATCTGAAAATCAGACCATGCATTGAGAGCAAAATATTGCTCACAAATAAGTGAATTAAAATGAGCAATCGACTAGAAGTGGCCTCAATTAGTCAACAGAGAGGACATTGAGTTCCAGCGAGACAATGCTAAACCACACGTGTCTTTGACTACCTGACAGAAACTTATACAATTTGACCGGAATAATTTGGTTTGTCCGCCCTACTCCCCCGACCTTCTACCCTCCGACTAGTAATTAATTACATCGCTTCAAAACAGCTTAGATGGTCTCTTAGGACTGGTTCTACAATGTATATTGTATACCTGGTATATTCTTGCATTGTAGAACCGGCCCTTAGGGTTCTTGGGGCAAAAGTAAATTTTCTAATCTTGTTGCCATTTGTCCCACACATGTTTTATGGACAAACGGCCAATAGCTGTAATTTTTTAAACTTTGAACTATTGAATGAGACGGTCTATTTTTAGTTAGTAGATTGTAACAAATTTTTCTATACTAAATTTCTAGAGTTCTTCTTTTTCTTCAATGTCTTCAATATTACATTTCATACCTCGTTTATTTGATTCTGGATTAATCATCTTCAAAATACGCTTTTCATCTTGCCATTGTGTTTTGCTTATCGTCTATAGGTTTGTCATCCTTTGATAAAATATATTTGTATATTTATTGTTTACCTTTTCTAAATCATCTTAGAACTCTACAGAACTGCATCCAATTACTATACATATCGTTTTCCAACTTCTCCAAATTCTTTCCATTATTTTTTTTTAATTTCTTCTGTTTACTACCTAGTTTGATTTTTAGTATGATCAATTATTGTTCTACCATAAAATTTTTCTGCTGCTTTAATGCACATATAATTTTTCATGTGTAATGTTTTTGACAACTAATATTCTTTTGTTTATTTTATTTGTTTTAATTATTTTTAGTTTTTGCTTTTCATATAGTTTCATATAGTTTCAGACTCCTTTTTTCACTCTGGTGCGCCTTGAATTTGTTTTATGAATTTTATATAGTTAATTGTTAATATTTCCTCTCTTCTTTTATTAATCTTAGTGGTCGTTCACAAGAGCATATAAAAATGATTCGAATCATTGGAGAGATAGAGCCACGGGTATGTCATTACAAGAGCTGCAAGAGGTGGTCATTTAGGTTTCAATTATCAATAAAAAGTTTTTGAAATCAATGCAAATTCTGTGTTTTATTGAAGAATTAAAAAATTATAAGTATATATAATTTTATGAGCAATATGTATCTTACAATATTTCTCTCTTCTATTGTCTTTAAATAAAAGTAAATATTGTTTGTACTAACAATAACATTTTTCTATATGAAAATGTAAATGCAAACAAAAAATACATTCCTGAAAATTATATTTGGTAATTGTTATGCAATGCACAAAACTGCTACTTGGATGTTAACTGCAAAAGTATACACAGTCGTGTGCCCGATGGTGTTTTAAAATCATTTTTGTTTGATATTTCGAAACTTTTACAACGGTTCACCCGCGATAATGGATAGTTATAAAGGATTATTTGTCTTACCAAAACGAACAAATATACTGCCGTTAATACAGATCGTTTTTCAAAAAAGTGAATAAATAAACTGGAGGAATGAAACGTGATTAGCGTACTAATAAACTCATCTCGCTTTTACCAATCTTCAAACAATGACCTCTTACGCTGTTTGTAAATTATAAATATCGCCTCTAACGATTGGTATATTAGTTTAAAGTTCAGATTTAATGTATCAAAATTTAGTTCACAATTTAAAATTATAAGAGGAAACTATTTATCAGGATTTTTTCACCTTATTAGATCTACAGTAAGCAAAAAAATATTTACTCACCCTGATTTCCTCCACCCTTCATTTTTAGGGATTTATCACAAATTATGACGCAATTAACTAATTTACCAACCAAGTTACAATTAACCAAGTACATAGCATTTAGTTTATTTTGGACTGCACAGTATTTGCACAATTGGATACGTGTGGGTGTGAGAGAAGAAATACCGTGTCAGAAAAAGTTATAGAAAAATTCAGCTTCATTTTATTTTATACAGTGGGTTATATATTGCATAATATATTATTGGTATAATATTGCAAAAAGAATGAAGAAAATTAATTATGAAAAGAAAAAGAAATTATGAAACCAATTGAAAACAAACCCCGATCAGATTGCCTTTAATTGCTCACTGTACGACAACGATGCCTTACAAAACCTACCCAGAGTGCCTAACAGCCAGCTAATGATCTTCAGACGGGCTCGGGGAAAAAAGTCACATTTCAGATAACAATGAATGTTTTCCGTGACAAATATGTCGAGGTAGGCATCCTGTAAAGAATATATTGGTTGGGGGTATATAACTACTGTTGTCTTATTGGACGCAGTCCAAAGAAATCAAAAAGAAATCAGAAATCAAGCCATCCGACGTGAAGTCGGCGAAAATATGGGTTGTTTGATAGTGGATAGGGTCTCCCTATTCTTGACAAGAGAGCATATGTCGGTAGCCCCTTCGGGGCTCCTTTCCAGTCAAGCAACTAACAAAATTTCTCATTTCGGCGAAGACGCAGATTGTTGTGTGTTCCGCATGAGATTGTGGAACTCAGCGGTTGGGGGTGTATAACTTCCAACTACTGTTGTGTCATTGGTCGCAGTCCAATGAAATAAAAAACTGCAACTGCAAAAGCCATCCGACGAAAAGTCGGCGAAAATATGGGTTGTGTGATTGTGGCTAGCCCTATTCTTAACGAGAGAGCATATGTCCGTACCCTGATGAGTCTAACAACCAACAAACGGAACATGTGCCCTCCAATATAAGGATGGTTGGTCTTCTTGGGTACTTCTTCACGGTCAAGCAACTAACAATATATATATACGCCGTTCCACCTCCCGGGCGGTATTCCCTTCCATTGAAATCCTCTGCCCAAGATATATAAAGCTGTCCACAATCTCTAAATCCCTTCCTAAAACTGAAATTCTGTCCTGAGCGAAGTTATTGAACATAACCTGACTCTTTTTCAGGTTTATTTTCAAGCCAAAGGGTTTGCCAGCCCTTTGCAGTTTCTGTATGTGTCTTTGCAGCTCCTCTGGGTCTTGTGAAATGAGAATAATATCATCTGCAAATCTCAGATGGTTTAAGTTTGCACCATTGATCTTTACACCATCCCGTTCCCAATCCAGCCTACGGAATACTTCTTCAAGGCCAGCCGAGAAAAGAATAGGCGATATTGCGTCACCCTGCCGTACACCTCGTTCTATATGAATTCCTACTTCAAGATCATCAAGGTGAATTGTGGCTGTAGCTCCATCATATATCGATTCTAATAGGTTTACATAGGCTCTCTCTACACCTTGGCTAAGCAGTGCATCCATTATCGCATGCTTTGAGATGGAATCAAATGCTTTTTCGTAGTCGATAAAAGCCAAGCACAGTGGCATGGTGTATTCGTTGTGCCTTTCTATGACCTGCTGTACAACCTGGATGTGATCCATTGTACTGAATCCACTTCTGAATCCTGCTTGTTCTCTTGGTTGTGCGTCATTCAGTTTTTTTAATATTCTTTTAGAAATTATCTTAGTGAAAACTTTGTATATACATGATAGAAGGCTTATTGGACGGTAGTTCTTTAAATCTTCCTGTGCTCCTTTTTTATGTAAAAGGATCACTTCTGCATTTTTCCATAAGTCAGGTAGTTTTTGTTCTTTGAGGCATTTTGAGTATAATTTTGCCAGTGTTTTATGTAACGACCACCAGCTTTTAGCATTTCGACAGTTACACTATCCTTTCCTGGAGCCTTGCCGTTCTTCATCAATTCTATAGCATTTGTTACTTCCTTCACTAGGATATCTAGCATTTGTTCTTCCGTGGGTATTGCTGTCCCCGACTGGCTCTGATCTTCATATAACTGGGAACAAAACCTTCTGACAATCTCTAACATTTGGGTACGCGCCCTGCACACTGTGCCATCCTCACGCTTTAAAGCATATATTTGCGTTCTTTTGTTTCTCAGCTTCTGTTTAGCTTCGTTAATTCCTTTGTTTTCTTCCAGGATTTTTTGCACTAGCTGCATATTGAATCGGCGCGTGTCCTTTCTGATACGTTTTCTTATAGTTCTGCAGAGCTCAGTGTACTCGACCCTGCCAAAAGGACTACCTGCATTTCTCATTGCTCGCCGTTTCTTCATTAATTCAATGGTCTCATTGGCGATTTTTGTTTGTTTGAGACATTTTTCTTCTGGTGCTATTGAAGCAGTCGTTTGAAGTACATTGTTGGCGATTTCTTCATATTGAACTAATATTTCCACCTCCTCTGGATCTTGTAACGCAGCAAACCGGTTTGACAAAGCAATCTCAAAATCGCTTCCTCTCTCCAGCAGTTTTCCAGAATCCACCTTGCCCTTCTTTGATCTTACCATTCTTTCGCGCTCTTTTCGACAGTCAATCCGAACCCTTGCTCGTACCATTCGATGGTCACTTCCAACATTAAAATTGTTAAGGACAGTAGAATTGGTAAATATTGTTTTATCGTTGGTCATGATGTAGTCAATTTCACTTGTGAGCCCAGATGGACTTTTCCATGTCCATTTTCTGCTGATATTTTTCTTATAGAATGAATTCATAATATATAGTTCTTGTCCTTCAGCAAAATCAACTAATCTGTCACCTCTATTGTCTCGCTCATCAGTTCCATATGGGCCAGTTGCATTTTCGTCTGTTCTTGTTGTTCCAATTCTGGCATTAAAATCACCCATCAGGATTTTGTACCTACATTTCTCCTTGTATAAAAGCTGGGCCACATCATCATAAAATTCCTCAATTTCCTCATTTTTATGGCTTATAGTTGGTGCATAAGCTTGGACGATTTGAAGCCTAAGCTTTTTATTCAGCTGAATGACGCATTGGGCTAATCAGTCGGATGTACTTTCAAATTTTACCACACTGTCCTTCAGCTTTCGATTGATGAGGAATCCAATTCCGCCACATCGGCCATTTTCCGTACCTCGAGTGTAGAGTACGTGTCCAGTTGGTTCCAGTTTGATTAACTCTTCACCCTTTCTTCGTGTTTTACAGAGCCCAATAACATCCCAATGTATGTTGTCAAGTTCGATTAACAGTTCTTGCAATCGGGCCTCTGTTTTCATAGTCCGTATATTTAACTTTGCAATGTCAAAAGTCCAATGGCAGCCTGATCTAACCCGGTGATTCTTAGCACCTTGGAGGCCTTGGGGCAGGTCTTCCCGCTGCCGTAGGTAGTTGCCCCTTGGCCTCCGGGGAATGAGGGCCGTGTTTGAGGTTGTACTATCATATTTCAACATATTGAAATACCATGTTGAAGGTATGGACCGTAATCTGCCACGCTGGTCCAATGCGGGTTGGCAGATTTTGGATCATGTTAGCCTGAGGCCTCCGCCTTGACCTGTCCGCCAGGGGTGACCCTCCCAGGAGCATGGACTCCAGACGGCATAGCTCAAAGTTTCATTGCCCTACTCAAACCCCTTTACCTCGTCAAGGTCTGATCCACAAAGGGGATATATATATATATATATATATATATATATATATATATATATATATATATATATATATATGCAAATATATATATATATATATATATATATATATATATATATATATATATATATATATATATATATATATGCAAATATATATATTTTTAATTTTCCCTATGATTTGTGGTAAACCCATAAAAATTAAGTTGTCTAAAAACTGTGTATAAATAAATAATATGAAGCATATATAATATGCTAAAAATATGAATAAATAATTGTGTATTATGCAGGCTTGTACGATGTTCCGAAAGCTATTTTAAACTTCATATCAAGTATCTAGAATAGTCAGTACTGTTTTGATAATTAAAAATAAAACAGCGACCTTGGACCAAGAAGCCTGATTGTTCCTGTGTACGATACGATTTATTCAGTAGAGCCGTACTTATGCCGTACTGATGTGGATTCATTCGATAACTCTTGGGCTATAACTAATTCACAACCTATGAGAAATTACAACATCCGGAAGATTGTGTTCGATTTTAATAAAGCATGAAAATATTTCAACAGTTTTTTCATCGATTTTGTCAATAATGTGTTTGTGAACCCCTATACTGACTATTTACTATACTATATTGTATTAATATTTATATTAATTTTAATATTATTAATTATTATATTTTAATATTATTATTATTAATTTTAATATTATTAATATTTTTCGATTACTATATCAATCAATTTCATCGATAACATCTCCGATATCCCTATAAAAAAGTTACACGGGGCTAAATGGGAGGACCTTACTGGTCAATTCATGTAGGGAATTTGTGAAATTTCGCGATCAGTGAGGTTGTTGGTGCTGTAAATCAATTGACGTTCGAGCTATGCGGCATGATGATATGATAACATTTGTGAAAGTGCATTTCCAGCCTCCAGCTTCTTATGAATTATGCAAGAATTGTCCGATCCCAACATTTTTCGACGAAATTGAATGTCCACTTCATTATGCTTTAAAAGCAACTAGCATAATGTCGAGAGAGGTCAGAAAGTTGTAGCTTTTGTGTTAACTGAATTTTCTACGTATTCAGTGAGTATTGATTGAACAGAGCTTCTCTCTATCGTTCAAGATATAAATTTGATAATTTTTCCTTCAAAAGGTCGACTGATGAAACGTTTGTTGAATTATTTAATAAAATCATTCAGATGTGGGTCAGTAATGTTTTTGAGTGAAAGATTTCTTATAATAGCAACGAATGGAAAATGAGATTTTTTTCTGTGGACTGAACTGGAAAATTCTCCTTCGCTCGACTTATCTACCAGAATTTACTTCATGTAATTACTACCTGTTTTGGTCGCTTGAACATCAACGACAAGATTCCAATTTCTAAAGTTTAACCTTTTCTTTTGGACATTTCTCTGTTGCGGAATATATTAAATAAAATGGTGATATTTATAATAATATAGATACAGATAGAGATTATAGATTTAATAAATTTAAAGTTGTATTAAAAAAAAATCGAATTTTAACTATAATAACTAAACAATAAATATATATAAAGTTTTTAATTGAGAAACTGTGGTTGAATGTTATAGTTGTGGGATTCCCAGTACAACAAATATTTCATCACTTTTCGTATTACGCACGTACTTTTAAATATTCCAATACAATTACATAAAAATATTTCAAAGAATCTTTCAACACTGTAGAAAATTCCACAAAATGTACAACCGATAACGAAATAAATACATATTTACCTTTCAACACCACATGAATGTTAAAAGTCCAAAATCAAAGATTATTTCTTTAATGCATATATAACCAAAATAAATTTAACATTTAACAAATTTACCTTCCGGTTTCGATAGATAATAACTCAATCAGAATATATGAGTGTGACTCATGAATTATGGTCAAATTTAGAATATTACGATTATAGTTAGCAATATATTTTATTATAACAATATTGCTTTTCATCACCAATATTTTGAAATCAAAGGTTGTCAGAACTGATCTAATTAGATATAAAATAGATAGCGTCCCAATAGGTATATCGAGATTTCCTTTTTAAATAAAACCAACAATTTAGAAAAGTTACATGGTTGTTTATATTATCAAAAGGTGAAGACATGCCAGTTATATTTATTAAAATAATATTCGCCAAATGTTTCTCTTTGCAGTTTGCAGTTGAATTTCACCAATAAGTTGACGCGTGTTTTGCTATTGTTAGAATAAACTTTGTCCTAGAGTAAGCCCCATACGAAAAAGTCGAGAGGGGTTAGATCGCATGATCTTGCAGGCCACTGAATATCACCGTTTTGAAAATCACTCGATCCGTTATTACCAGGTTGTTTTCAATGCTTATTTCCGCTATTCTCTCTCCATTTTTCTTTTAATACTCTCCTTCCCTATATATCCTTCAATCCCTTTATTTTTAATTCCTCATTCAACCAATAAGGTCCCCTCTTAATTATTATCATTTCTCCAGCATCATCTATTTATTTATTGTCTAAATGGTTGTGGAGTGTTCATATATATTTTTTTGGGTTTCTTCCCGAAACGTTAACGTCAAAAGTTTCTATTTATTTTAGAAAATGTATTTTTAAAAATTTTTGTTCATTACGCAAATTTATTACAGAAAAAGAATTACTATGAAATTAGTCTCCATTTTGTTTCTTACCCCTATTGTTTTATTTATATAATAACAGATATTTCTGATATTTTTTAATTTTAGATCGTGGCGAAAAAGTCAAAAAAATAGAAAAAAAAAATATTTATTCTCCCAAATTATTAATAAAATAATATTGTTTTTTTTTTGTAAAAAGATTACTTCGTTCTGTAATTGATTACTTCATTCTAGTTTCTCGTATTCTAGTTTTATTGAATACCGTATGTTTTTTAATTAGAGTGAGCCGTATTTCTTTCTGTACTGTGAATGGTGTTCGATATGATAACTAGATATTTGTGGGCTAAATAGAGGATATTTCTAACAGGATGACGCGATACCTTACTCTGGTAATGAATCAGTGTTAAGACAAAAATTTCCTGGGCGGGTTATTGTCAGAAACGGTGATGTTAACTGGTCACCAAGATCATGTTATTTGACACCGTTGGACCAGATTCTTTGAGGTTACGTAAACAGGCAGGCCTATAAGAACAATCACAGCCAGGTCTATAAGAACAATCTACACTGGATTCCTGAACCAAAGGGTGAAATTATTCGAGTCATTGGTCAGATTGGCTAGTCACGGAGTCACAGTTATGCTAAAATGTTATTCAAAATATTGACAAAAAGTGGACGTTTGTGGAGCTGCAAGAGGTGGTCATTTTTCAGATATTGTCTTTTGTGTTTAAATGACATACACTATGCTTCACTTATCAATAAAACATTTTTTATTTAAATAGAAGCAAATTCTGCGTTTTATTCAAGAATTAAACAAAAACCACTCGAGTTTGAAATACATAAATAAATTTATTGATATACAACTATGATCAGAAAATAAGGTGACTTTTCTAATAAAACACAGACTATTTAGTCATTTAAATTTATTGTCTGTTTCTAAGTAACTTCGTCTCATTGCAATACACTTATTCCAGCACTTTTTTCAGTCTTTGAACGTTTTTATACTTTACTGGGGGTATTTCCTTCGAATCGGCTAGTGGGCGCCTTTTTGGGTCCAAAAGAGCGCGCACGAAGTGGTTTCTTTAAATAAGGAAACTATAAAGGTCACGTGGTGCCATATCCGGTAAATGTGGTGCTTGAAGAACGGTCTTTGATTGATTTTGAACCAATATTTAAATAATAATTATTGAGATGTACGATGGTGTATTATCGTAATGCAAAACTCATTCTTTACATCAACATCTATAATGTCTCTAATATTTATTCATTTTTTCTTGACTTAGCTTTATTTCCATAACATTTCCTTAACATTTTTAATGCATCAGCACTAAAAATTTCGATTTTTGAGAAAACCAAAAAATTGCCAACAAAAAATGTTAACAATTACAAAAACATGTTATAATTTTTAACTTAACAAGCGGCATGATCTGAAACTTCTGTCAGAAGTCAAAGACAGTTATACCAACTTAGAAAACAAATACATGTATTGAAATATAAAGGGCGCAAATTTTTAAAACAAGAGTCATCTTACGTTTTGATCATAGTAGTACAAGAGTAGTGAAGAATCGAAATGAGAAATCAATATTCGATTATTATTTATGAGAGAAAAACTGAGATAAGAAATGAAGAAAAAAGAAGGAATAAAATATAACGCAATGAAGGCAGAAAAACTAGTAGAAATACCGCAAAAGATAATTGTGAGATAGCAAAATTATCAAATTAAACAATAAGGAAAACCGAATGGCGAATTAATGAAATATAACTAAAACTTAAAGAGAAATGGAAAACATTCTTGATAGCAAGTTTATGTAATTTATAAGAACCTGCACTTCTTAATGTCGATGTTAATTTTCTCATTGAAGATACTTTTATTTACGTTATCATATTTTTTAACAAAAAAAAGTAACAGAGGAAAATCGAGATCTATTCCAACAGGTGTTCATTCTTCTCGGCAAGTCTATCCACGCGTTTGCAAAAGGTTAATATAGAACGTCCTGTTGTTGAAATGACATATTAAATATTTAACAATTATATTTTATCCTATAATGGGAATATCAACTGCGTGGGTATTGTATGGCTCAATGAGTCACAGTGTGCAACGATTATTGCACAGACAACATTGCGTTTGAATAATGCGCATTGTAATTACGCATAATTCGATTTAGACACTCTGTTAAGTAATTATGTGGGATTTTAAAATGGAATACTTAAATACAAAAGGTATTATTTTTTGGCTAATGAAATATGAAAATAAAAAAAATCATTTTTTCTTTTTATCCGTTACTCATTCACAACACTAATTACATCTTCGTCGTCCTCTTGTCAACCAAACTATGTTAAATTTATAAAGCGCACTATTAATCACACCTCTTCATAATCTTATTTTACGGTCCACGGCCGGACTTTTCCAAGAACAATGCAAAGATGGAAAAATCAATTTCATAAATCGTTGAAAGAGAAAGGGAAACAGCTGGTAGCAAATTAAATTATTAAAAATTATGAAATAATAATATACGGACCTCAATAATATTAAGAAACCATGGGAGTACGGGCGAATCTATGGGAAAAACGAGTTTCCAAATCTAAGATATGAAATTCGATAATTGTGACAAAGGATATGTAATTGAACTATGCTTAGCATTTGAACATTATTCACAGTCTAGTTTTTTTTTAATATTTGTGGAATGTTACTATATATGAATAATATCGGGTTACCGATATAATTATTTAAATAATTGAAGTCGATTATTCGACAATGTCGCGCAACCAGCTGAGAAAAAAAATAGAGATAGCTAAAAAGAGAGATTACTATGTGATATTTCTGAATTTCACCTTAAAAAAGTTAGTTATTAATATAAATTCTTTATCTTGTAGCATCAAAATTCTCATACATATATAAAATATATACTGATTTTGAACCACGCGTTAATTAATAACGAAATTCATTACTTTTTATAAATAAATAATGATTTATTAATAATTATAAAGTTTGTTATAGTATTATAAATAAAGTAAAGTGTTTGGGTTAGAGGCGCATCAGCAACTAGGCTATTTAGCGACTAGACCTACAGCTTAACGTGGGTTCCGAACCACGGTCATCAGCTTCCGACAAACCCAGGCCAGCACCCCCCTCGGGCTATAAACCCTTGGTTATGTGCCTACCCATAAGTCTATCAGGAAACCTACCGACTGGCGAGTGACCAACGTAGAACACTTCTCAGAAGGCATCCGGCCTTACCCAGCCTTTAACTGGCGTGACTGAGGGGTAATTCGTAGTCGGATTTTACACTCTTGCCTAGAAACAATCACAAACATTTAGGAAAGATAAACGGACAGAAGAAAGAAAAATAACCATCCGAGCGCTGGAATCGAACCAGCTATCGCTCCAGCGCGGATTCGGCAAAGCAGGCGCTCTTACCGCCGCACCAACGCGACCGGCTATTATAAATAAAAATTGTGAATTTCTGTAACTTTTTAAGTTTTAGGAAGACAAAATAATGTCATCAATATTTTGACTCATAAGTAACGCCCGTACTTCCTTAAAATGAAAATGTGGCAGAAATGTAAAAAGTGGAAGAAAAGCAGCTACAAAAATGATTTTCTGCGTTTTGGGTTTTCAAAATATATCATTTTTTCGTCTACAGTCACAAATCCAAGTTTCCATTTGTTTTTTGTTCAGCAGATGTGGTTACCCATTTTCCTGTCTTCTGGATCTTTCCCATGGCATGCAGACGATCAGGAATGGTTCGGCGATCAACATTTAATCTCTCTGCCATATATTGTTGAGTTTACATGTCGTCTTCTTCCAACAATGCAATTCGACTTCTTCAAATTTTTTGGTTGACGTTTCGGTGCGTTTTTTGTCTTTCAAGTCGAAATTACCACTTTTGAATCGTCTAAACCACTAGCGTCTTGCGTTGATTGGAACATTGCCGCCGTAAGTCTTCACAAGTATAAGACGGCTTTCAAGCGCGTTTTTCTTTTGATTGAACAAGAAAAACAGTACGTCCCGCAAAAAAGCTCTTTATTTGGCTCGAAACTTTATATGTTTATCACACGAAAAAATAAGACGCTAACTCGAAATAGTTTAAACATTAATGGCCTTTTGAAATGTACTGTTGTTAAAAAAATTAAATTAACTACTCTTCGAGAATTATGTAGGCATTGCTCATCGAGATACCTGTTGGTCTAGCTGGAGTATTTTTTTTCTCTAATTCTGTCTTATATACATTACAAATTATGACTAACAATATTTTTCTATCTAGGTATCTGTTGGTTTAGTTGAAGTAATAAGAAACAAACTAAACATTAATAAGAAAAGGATATTAGGGAAATATCAAGCCATATCATGAATAACAGATCGCTAATTGAAACATGTTTCTGTAAAAGTTTTCCCGAGTTTGAAATAAAATTTAATATTTGTGCTTTGTTCTTTCGTGTTTTTGTAATGAGATGACAAAAGGTATTGTTACTTTAAATGCTATAACTTGACAATCCATTGATCGATTCTAATGCTGGTAGTCTCGTTTTATAGAGGAGATATATAACTTTCAGATTGTATATTGTTTCAACAGATGGCGCTAGTAGTTTTCTTTAAATTGAAAAAGTTTCGTTATTTTTCCGACATAATGTGTATAGAACGGCTGGTGCCAAAATTAGTTCCCTACAGATGCTCCATTGGCAGAAGAAGAAACAGAAGACCGAGCAAAAGGTGGCAGAACAATGTAGTGCATAACAATAGATTATATATATATATATATATATATATATATATATATATATATATATATATATATATATATATATATATATATATATATATATATATTAGCTAATTAGACAAACTAAAAGAAAATATGAAAACAATCAACTTAACGAAAGTGAAAAAGATTTCCAAAAAAATAACACCCGAAACTTGAACAAAACATTTAAAAATAAATTAACAGGCTATCAACCGCAAAGTCTTTGCTTCCAAAAGAAAAAAGGACAATTAGCTCTAAATCACCAAGACAATTGCAAAGAACTTATTTGCGAAATATTTTGAACAAATACTAAACTATCCTGAGTCCTTAAACAAATAACCAACACTAAACTCTAAACAAACAAACCCATATTCATTACCACCGAATGAAGATGAAATAATTAGGCAAATCAAGCGGCTTAAAAATAACAAAGCTTCTGATAAGGATGGAATCACTGCTGAACTTTTGAAATCCGCTGGTTCAGGTAGAATCAAGGAAATAACCAAAATTCTACCAGAAGTTTTGCGAACCGAACGAATTCCGGAAGATTGGAAAGATGCTCTAATCCATGTAAACAACTATAGAGGGATATCTCTTCTCCCAGTTTGTTACAAGATTATATCTCAATGTCTACAAAACAGAGCACAGGGACAGTTAGAACCTAAAATTGTTGAATATCAAGCAGGTTTTCAACCGGGTAGATCCTGCCCTGAACAGATCCTGAATGTTGATCCTAAGACATTAAAAACTGTACAATAAAAATCTCGTCTGTACATTTATGGATTTCAAAAAAGCATATGATTCTATTGACAGCGAATCTTGAAAGAACAAGGACTAGATCTGAAAACGCTGGTAATTATTAAAGCAACATTAACTAACACAAGGTCAAAAGTTAAATTCATGGATGACATATCAGAGCCCTTCGAAATTAAAACTGGAGTGAGACAAGTGGATGGACTCTCGTCACTCTTATTTAACTGTGTTCTAGAAAAAGTAATACAGGAGTGGTGTGAAAAAAAGTCGGCCCTGAATATTGACCAGCCCATGAAACTGGGGAGAACCAACATCAAAATTGATTGTCTGGCTTTTGCTGATGATCTAGCAATTTTCGCGCATGTGTGTGTATTAACGGCACAGAAACAGATTGTAATACAAAAAGAAACAGCAGAAAAGGTAAGACTCCAAATTTCCTTTGAAAATACAGAATACATGACCTGCAACAGACTAAGAATACCATTTGTAAAAAACTAAATATGGTAACATCAGACGAGTCTCTCAATTCAAATATTTGAGTGAAATAATCATGGAAAATGGCTTGGAAAAAGCGGCAAATAAGGGTAGATGTCAAAAAATGGAAACGACATTGAAACCTACACAAAATATTTACAACAAAAAATGCTTATCTAAAAATACAAAACTGAGAAATTACAACACAGTTATTAAGCCAGAATGTCTATATAGGGCAGAAACGCTCATTTTGAATAGAAAGAGGGACATCGAGGACATTGAAAAAAGGAAAGAAAAATCATAGGAAAAATCCTAGCCTCCAAACAAATAAATAGCACAACATACCAATTCCGAGAAAACCAAAAAATCAAACAATACACAGATATACATAGCGGTATGAGAAAAAGAAGACTTAAGTTTTACGGACACATAAAACGGATGAATCCGAGTAGGCTAACTAGACAAATAGTCGAAATGTATGAAAATAGGAGTAGAGCTAAAGTTGAAATAATTAAATGGATTGCTGCAATTAAAGAAGACCTAAGATCAGCAAATTTTACACAAACTGAAATTCAGGATAGGGGCTGTTTCAGACACAAGGTTGACGTTTGGAGTGTTGGCCAGAGAGAAAAATGTACGAAGACTGGAACAACGTGGTCTGACGGAACGAAAAAAGCTCATAGCGAAAGAATGAAATTAGTATGGGTGCAAAGGAAGACTAACAACAACAAACGCCTCTAATTGTACTTCGCGTGGTCCGTATCTACCATCCGTGAAAATATTAGATGTATATATATATATATATATATATATATATATATATATATATATATATATATATATATATATATATATAATATAGACTAAATACCAACATGTAAAATATGGCTGAACAATAAAGCCAATATAGAATTTGAACCAAGTTCATATCAATAACTGGCATTATACCGAAGAATCTGAAAAATATATCAAAATTCTCCCAGTAGACGAAAATCTGTTTAGAATAATGTGGAGGGCGGTTATCTTTTTTGTAGAAATGAAGTTATTTTGGCTAAGGCCCGTACTTCATTTAAAATCTTCATAACTTCATAAAACTCACATTTCATAAAAAAAATTAATAAAATATAATAAGAATAATAACCTTTTCGGCCGTTAATGCTAAGTTAGATCTCCGAACTGTTATTTCCTCCCCTAATAACAAATGTCCCGTTAGTGTCAGGTCGAGAACTTTTGGAATAACCCTCGTTTTATATATAGGCATTCTATAATTAGGTAAATACTTCAGAAGAAGTATTTTAAAGTGATAATGCACGGCGTCCTAATATATATTTAGTGACCTATTAAATATCATTAGTTGATCTGCCTTCTGACGTAAAAACATACATCAAAAAGACATCTAGTAAACAATGCACATACTGCAAATGTTTTCCTAATTAGGCATAACCTACAAAACAAAATTGTCCCTGTTTTTTGATAGTAATATAACCTGAGGAATGCTCTTTTCAACACTTAAAGCAATTAGAATTAAATTCGTTTAGTTTTTTCTTGGTTGTAACATTTCTTTCACCATGTCCTACAATGAAACAAATCCCTAATTTCAAATTGTAACTGTTCACTCATTAAAAAAGATTTTTTTTGTAGTCAATGTACGTGTTTGTAATAATATCTGCATTTAAAATACTAAGTTCATTGTTGTATCTCTTTGAAACATATGCTTGGCAGATGCTGCCCTGAAATTACACTGGTGATGGCAATAATTTTTTTTTCTGAAGCCTGAGAAGACTTTTTCTGTCGTTATTAAAATGTGTTGGTTTTAATTGATATTTTCTTGCAAAATTTTATGTTTGAAAGATTATTTCAATATTTAAAATACATGAAATACAATCTATTGGGGTGTCCTGAGAGTTCGTGGACATTTTTCTAAGAAAAAGAGAAACGCAAATATTTTCTGTAAATATCTGTCAGTCTATTATGCAATTACCATTATAGCGGAAGGACCTTAATGCTATTTTGTCTAAAATTAACATTTTTATTGCCAAAAAGAGAATTAAGAATGAGAAGAAATTAAAAGAGAAAAAAAAACAAGCAGGTTTCCCGACACATGAAATCCTCCAAGACCACTCCTGTTCACAAATCAGGCAATCCAATACATGTCACTAACTATCACCCCATATCAATCCTGTGCAACTTGGCTAAAGTTTTTGAAACCTGTATTTACAATCAAATCTTTTTTAAAATTAAACATTCGATCATGCCTGAGCAACATGGTTCTATCAAGGCAGAACCAGAATTACTAATCTAACATTCTTCGTTCAATTTGTATACAAATTAATACAAAGTAAATGTCAGGTTGACCCAATATACAATGATTTCTCGAAAGCATTCGACAAACTTGACCATGGACTCCAAAACATCAGCAAAACATTAGGCTTTGATGGCAGTACAATTTCGTTTTTTAAATCTCACTTTGCAAACAGGATACAACATGCTGAGTTTAATGGTCATAGTCCTCATATCTTCATTGTAACATTTCACATAAAGTAAACAATTTTGCGGCATCTAATTTGGTTGTTGTTTTAATTGAATTTAAATTAACATCTATTTATATTTGTATTGTACCGTTAAAAAATAAAGAAAATTGAGAAAAATCAGTGGGTTTAAATAACACAGGTTAACAAATTTTAACTTTTTTGAGGTAACATTGATGAAAACAAACCTATGTGAACAATTTTGTAGTCCTAAATCTGAAAATGATAACAGTTTTTTGTTACAGGGTGGTAGTGAAAAAAATAAGGAGACGGCATATTTTTACAATCTAATATGTATTTAATTTAAACGCTTTAAAACGTGTCAAATCTAGGCGAACATATTACTGATGATTATGTGAATGAAAAATATATTTCAAGAGATGACATCAAGAGATGAGATGATATTTTGAAGAAAAAAAATACAAATATACACCGAATAGTCCTGATTTACCACCTTGTAAGTTTTCTTCGCTACCAATATTACAAATAATTTTCGTAAAGTGCGTTTAAAGATATATTGACCGATTGGCTACAATAAACTCTTAACAACTTCTGACGTAACGATACCCGGCAAAGTTGCAAGAAACGTAAACAGGGCCGGACCTAATAAAATAACAGGTAAAAAGATAAAATTAATTTTATACCTGGTATAGTAGTTTCGAAATTGAGTTTGAGAAAAAAAACTGAACAAAACTTCAAAAAAACTATTGTTGAATGTAACGCCACCTCGCGGTTTCATTTATAAACTAAATAATTTTTCTCCCAGATTATCTGATTGTCCCAGCAATTACGTTTTAAATGAATATAAATTGAGGAAAATCGGTTAAGGCAAACGGACTTTAGACGACTTTTTATCTCAATAGGTAAAACTCCCCCCCGCCCCTCTATTCGTGAAATTACGACAAAATGTCATAAAACAAAGTTGTAGGAGAGAGTTTGCTAATTATAACTGAGAATTTTTCTTACTCGGTTAACACTTGAAAATACACAAAAAAAAAAGATTTTTAAAAATGTTTAGCTCGTCACGCCCTCTTGCGGTCGTTTTAGAAGCTTAAAAATGTTTTTGGTGAATTTCTCATGATCATTTTTAGTACATTTTTTTTCCCCCAAAGCTGTGGGATAAATCGTTTTCAAGATACGGCCGCGATCCATCCTTAATGGGACACCTGGTATATATATATATATATATATATATATATATATATATATATATATATATATATATATATATATATATATATATATATATATATATATATATATATATATATATGTATGTTAGTTCGTAGTGTTTCGCGGATGGAAGAATACGCTAGACTGTTTGTCCGGGAGTATATCCGGTCGTTTGTGTCCCGTTTGTTGGGAACGTGCAGACTGTTGCAGTTTGTTGGAAACGTCTGCACGTTCCCAACAAACGGGACACAAACGATCGGATGTACTCCCGGACAAACAGTCTAGCATATATATATATATATATATATATATATATATATATATTCATATATATATATATATATATATATATATATATATATATATATATATATATATATATATATATGTATATATATATATATATATATATATATATATATATATATATATATATATATATATATATATATATATGCAGCAGAACTAGCCTCTGGAGAATATGATCTCAAATGGGTTTTGCATATCGGAAATTAATAAAAGACCAATATTAATAGAATCACAACAATTGTCACGATGGCGGTTTGACTACTTAAACTCTATCAAAAAAAATACAGATTAGAAAATCATCCCATTATCTACCTTGATGAAGCATGGTTCGATACACATGAGACGCCAGCAAAAGGATGGGTGCATACATCAAGAAAATGTCAAACCAATATGTATGCGATACCATTGCTGCCAATATGGGACATACGGTTTTGCCCCTTCCCCCGTATTACTGTATTTATAATCCAATTGAACATATAGTAAAATCCAATGTTAGAGCAGCAGTGCTGCAATATTAATTAGGAAGGTTGTAGATAGTATTCTCAAAGAAAGTTGAATAAATTCGATTAACCATGTTATTAAAATAGAAGATTCCTATGTATCATTTTCTAATAATATAGAACCACTTATTATTAATGTAGATCAAAGTGACAGTGAGACGAAACCGAATTAAATGTAAAATTAAATTTAAGTTGAAATTTTTATTGAAGTAATAAATTCAAAATACACAAACCAATAAACAATATGTTAGTCATACCTAATAATAGTAATAATAATAATTTAATCATAATTTAACATTTTATTTTTCCCGAAATTACTCAGAAGTTAAACCACTCCAGCTCTGGCGCCTCTTAAAAAACTAGGAATATTTGTATTGAGATTTATTGGGGCAATTAACATTTTGCTAAAGGGCAACGAAATATCTTGAAATGGACTGACTATACCTAGCGATTCTTAATGTTTAAGTGTAAAATAAAGTAAATACAATTTTTCAAAATCGATTATTATGGAAAATTATTTATTTTTATTGCGATCAGACAATTTTCCATTGGCTTTCGTAATTTTATGTATTAAAATTAAAATATTAATCTGTACAATTCGATAAAGACAAACTTGCATTATTTTCGCTTTTCATCAAAAAAATATGTTTTTTTGCGATTTTAAGCAACCAGTTTCGTTGTAATTAATTATTTGTTTTGTTGCAATTTCAGTCGAATATTTATAATGGCGATTGTTCCGAGAATTTTCACAACATTTCGTAATTAAGGTTTTGCTGAATGATTTAAAATTTTTCTTAGAAGACTTTTAACAGGTTTATTAGTGTTTAAACAATCATCAATTACTTTTACAAAAATATTGTTTGTAGTTTAAAAAAAATGTGTGTCAAGAGACTGTGAATTTAATGAATTGATTACGACATACGATTTGGATTCTGTTGAGGAAACTCACTGATGACTTCCCTCAAATTGTTAGATAGAAATCAATATTGAAAGTCATCTAAAGCCACAGTAGTTTCAGAATCAGGCATTTTCGAAAACATTGCTTTAATAAATAATTTTTGTTATTGTATATATCTGAGAATCATCACCTGTGACGACACCAAATCTCTTGATGGAGCCAGATTTCCACTGCCCTCCCGACTCTTTAGTCTCGTCTTGTGAGCTTTCAATCAATTATAAAACTCCTGAAGCTCCCACCGAGTCCTTCGGCTCCCTGAAGGCCATATCAAGCCCCAGCTTAAATCATCCTTTAGTATGAATATGGAAATAAGGCCTTCATTTTCAGTCCTACACCAGATCATTCACCAGGTACGTATTCAAGAAATGTGAAAAGTGGGACAGTGGGACAGGAACCCACCTCCAAAGGTACTTTTTCTTACAGTTTCCACGATGATTATTATTTCTTAATCTCTAATGCAATTCCAATTCAGGTGGGAAATTTTCAAGGAACACAACATATTGTGGCTGATCAAAGTACTCTACTATTCTCTATCCCATCCCCAGATCTATGCAAATTAAAGTTAATAGACTTATGATTGGACACGGCGTCTTCTTCCACTCTTTCCTCATGGATAGAGAATCCACGTTCTATATATTCACTTTACGGAGATATTCTGAATGTACTCTATGCTCTTGAGTGTTCTTGTTCTGTTCTGTTCTTCCTTCTCTACTACTTACATATATATATATATATATATATATATATATATATATATATATATATATATATATATATATATATATATATATATATATATATATGGCTGTCAAAATCTTTAGTAGAACTGTTTTCAATAGAGTTGGGGAATCACTTGCCAAATTTTCTCAGAGAGATATATGTATCCGAAATTGGCAGCAATGGTGCTGTTAGGCTCCATCTGACATATACTCGCAAAGTTTGATATTGTCCGAACTCCTTGAACTTGTCCGTACTCCGAACGTTTTGTCATATGAACTCTATTTGTATTATTTAGTAATCAAGTCACTTTGACTTTTGGTGATGAAGCACCATCTAACGTATATCACTGGTTTAGTGAATTCAATCATGGCGGTCGTTCGCTTACAGATTAATTTAAAAAGGGTCCTCCAAAATCTGTTGTTGTGCAAGAAAAGATCCATACTGTGTGCGAACTGATAAAGCAAGATCGTCATGTGACATGGCGTTAGAATGAGACATCCCTGGGTATTAGTATGACAAGCATACACAAGATTTTACATGAACATTTAGCGGTGAAAAGGAATGCTCAAAAATTACAATCGTGGTGCATTAAAAGCCGTATATAATATCTACACAGGTTACGAATCTTGGATCTATGTGTATGAGCCCGAAAGTAAACAGCAGTCGACTATATGGATCTTTCAAAATAAGCCAGACCCAACAAAAGTTATTCGCGCAAAAAGCACTTCAAAAGAAATGGCCGCCTGTTTTTTTTTTTTTTTTGATAAATGGGTATGTGGCTACAGCGCCACTAGAGAATCGTAGAATGGTAAACAACGATTTGTTTGCCAGAAGTCTTTGAGAAAATAAGAAAAAACAACCACCGATGCATCGGACCGAACAGATCATTATTTGACGGGTCAAAATATCGAATTGATGTGTCATCTGCCGTACAGTCCTGATTTGGCACCCAATGATTTCTTTTTGTTCCTTTTCGTGAAGAATAACTTACGTGGTCAACGATTTTCGTCGTCAGATGAAGAGGATGCCAGAAGAAAACTGTAAAAATGTGTGTTTTAGAAATACCTCAACCAAAACAATATCATCATTCTCAATGATAAATATATATTTTTATTTATTATTCCGGATACATAAATAGTAATCCTTGTATCAGGTCTGGTAAGTATTGATGATGAAGGTAAACATGTCAACCAAGACATAATATACTCTGTGCATATTGATACATTTTTTTCGAACAATACAATTTAGGCACAATGCGAAGGCAGCTTTTGCAAAACTTCAACAGGCATATGGAAACAGTATTTTTCATGCCCAGGTTTTCAAGTGATTTATGGAATTGTTAGAAGGCCAAGACAGAATTCGAGATCTTTGGACTCTGATGATTGATTGACGGTCGGAATGGTCGGGGAAGAGTTGAATTTGACATAAGATTTTGACCAACTGTTTTTCGGAAAATGTTTCCGAAAAACATTTCAAAGGGTCCAAGGATCGCTCGTTTTCAGAAAGCACTAGAAAAGTTACTGCGAATCACCAAGTGACTCAAGGGAGGCCAAATTCGCACTGAAGATGCATCAGATGTTGCCTGTGATCATTAATTTATTTACTTTCCTCGTATAACCTGTTCATCAAAATATTCCTGTCTAACTCTCTAGAATTACTTCCTACGCTGAATAATCTATAGCATCAAACTCATTCTTTCATAAAAATAAAATTATCTCTAATTATTGCTATGTAAAAAACGTTGATGACATGTTTTTTTCTTGAATGTTTATTAAAAAAATATTTACTCCACACATTCTTGTATTATTTTATGTGTGATAAATTCAGCTTTTATAATCTCGATTATGAGTTGGCTTAGTTTCCATACTACTACTTTTAGAACATCTTTTAAGAGACCTAATTGATTTTAATGACCAAAGAAATCAGTTTTCAATGACGGTTAACAATGTAAAAGTTAAAGTTCACGAAAACATTAGCCTTTTAATATATTTGGCTCAGGTAGAATGACTGATTCGACCGTTTATGTAGAAAGCGTCTAGACAAACTATTAATATACAAATTAACTCATTTATTCTGAGAAGTAAGCATGACAATAACTGATACATGCTTTACAATATTTGTTGAAGAATTTTGATAAGATTTTTTCTTTAGTGTAAATAAAATTGAACATTGAATAATAAGTATACAGAGTGACTTCCTTACTCACAATAAATTCAGATTTTCTGGAGTTGTTATTAAGCTAAGAAAATGTATACAAGATATCCAAAAAATAGACGTAACATCATCGATATTTCATTGTTAAAGTTAGTTTTTTTATTTCTAAACATTTCCAAAGAAGCCCCAAGGATTTATTTGAGAAAATGTATGATTTATCTACGATTCAACAAAACAACTTCCATCACTAACGGTCATCGACTACCGATTAATCCTGTTCCAACACCCTCCTAAATATACCAACAGCTTTTCCTTGTTGTTGCTTTTAAATTGTTCTATTGATTAGAAGCAACTAACGCAGCATACCTCTCGGAAAGTATCTGATCTTACCCAGCATGATTCAAGGGAGTGGCGTAAGTAAAAGGAGATTTTTTCCTGGATTTTACACTCTTTCCTAGTGAGCTCCTTTAACCTTCATCTCCAACCGGATCGATATAATGAACCAATCCAATTTGAAGCTATGTACGAGGCGTGCTAATAAACCGATAATTGTGATTTGCCAAAACTGTTAGCTTCCCCTATGGAGGGGCAAAGACCAACATCTGATTCGACATCACTAATTTGCTGAACTTCAACAGGCCTTTGTAAATAGTATCTTGTTAAGGAACAAGGTCTTCAGGTGGTTTAAGGCATTCTCAGAAAGTTGAAACTAGATTGAACACGAACCTCGCAGTAAAAAGCTTTCCCCAGTAAGAACTGATGAAAATGTGTATAGAATCCGGAATCTTGTGCGCTTTGACCATTGGTGGAAGGTTAAAATTAACAAAGAAGTGTTGAATATGCCTCAAACAGATTTTAAGCAATGAATTGATTAAAGAAAATCTGCGCGAATAAAGTTTTGAAAAACCTTTTGCAGGATCAAAAGCACAACTGTAGGTAAACATGTCTTGGGGTGGATTGAAAGTGACCCTCATTTTCTAGAACGTGTCATTACTGATGAACAGTCTTGGATTTTTGAAGTCTCAGAAGATCGAGACTTGACCGAATATGACGCGGAAACGAATCGCTAGGCATTCTCCAACCTCGCCATGAACAAAAAAGGTCAGAATGGGTAAATTAAAAATAAAGAGTATGCTGATTTGCTTTTTTGATAGCCAGGGGATGGCTCATAAAAATGTTATGCCTCAATGCCAAATAATAAACCTGCATTTTGACAAAAAAAACTTCGGTAAAGGCCAATTCGTGTGCTACCGAACCTCAAGAACACCTGGGTGGCCATCGCGATAATTTAACTTACCACACAGCAATTTCAACTAACGACTTTTTGGCAGCTCCCCTATTCATCAGATGCCTTCCTTTTCCCAAGATTGAAAATTCACCTGAAACGACGCCATATTGAGATATATTTGAAAATATTTACTTAAAAAACTACATAAAAATCACTCTCATTTCATTATTTATACACTTCGAATCAGGTTTCGCAACATCAGTTATTTTTCGGGATGGAACTGCTAGGCCCACGCCCAAACTATAGTATATACTAGGCTAATAGAAAAGTTCGTGGAGCGGAAATAATAAAATAAGTTCTTAGTTGAAAAAATGATTTTATTACTAAATGACTAACATTTCCCAGAGATCATTCATTTATCCAATTCAATTATTCCATCTCTGAAGTGATTTTCTGGAAGTCCTTCAAAATACTCATCTACGACTACTATAACTTCTTCATTTGATGAAAAACGTTTCCCACGTAGGAATTTTTTGAGGTTTGGGAACGGATGAAAGTCAGACGGAGCCAGATCTGGTTCTTCGCTAAACTAGGTCTTTTTCACGAATTTTTGGATCCAACTGAACAACCAAAGGGTTTGAGTAATACTGTCCTGTTACTCTAAACCTGAAGAGATTTATCACTAAACACCAAAATGCTTTTTTGAACTGCTCGACGCACGTTTCGCTAACCATGTTAGCATCATCAGGAGATGATTTAATCCAATTCTAAAACTAAACTATTCTAAACTATTCTATTTATATGAAAACCATACTTAACGAAGCGTGTAAAAATCATGAACCGTGAAGTGTATGTACTAAGCCTTACATTAATAATTGAAAAAGTTGACTGAAAGGAATCGGTCCTTTAATCTCGGTTCATGATTTTCTTACATTTTTCTATTTGAATGCTTTTATATGCATCCAAAACCCTATTATTATTAATACTTTTAATTAGTCTTAAATTACTAATATCTATACTGTGATCATGTTCGATTGCATGTTGGGCAACACAAGATTTTTCATTTCTCCCATATCTAATGTGGGCAATATGTTCTTTATATCTTGTCATTATGGATCTTTTTGTTTGCCCAATATACCTTCGACCACAGTCTTGACAGCTAATTTCGTAAATCCCCGACTTTTCATGTTGCTCTACTTTATCCTTTGGATTACCCAGAACTTCTCTTAATTTATTATGTGGTTTGTACATAACCTTATGTCCACTTTTTTCAAAATTTTGTCTAGTCCTCTTGTTAACTGGGCATCAAATGGTATTACCATGAATTTCTTTGTGTTCTGATCCTTTTGAAAAGTCGAAGATTCTTTCAATCATTTTCTGAACTTATGTTTTCTAATTAGTTTATCTACAATGTTCTTATTATAACCATTCACTTCAGATACCTCCCTAATTATAAAATTATTAAAAAAAAGGAAAATAAATTATAAAAAATAATTAAAATTGGTATATTGGGATAATATAAAATTGGAAGATATATTGGGCAAACAAAAAGATCCATATTGACAAGATATAAAGAACATATTTCCCACATTAGATATGGGAGAAATGAAAAATCTTGGGTTGTCCAACATGCAATCGAACATGACCACAGTATAGATATTAGTAATTTAAGACTAATTAAAAGTGTTAATAATAATAGAATTTGGATGCATATGAAAGCATTCAAATAGAAAAATGTAAGAAAATCATGAACCGAGATAAAGGACTGATTCCTTTCAGTCAACTTTTTCAATTATTAATGTAAGGCTTAGTACACTTCACGGTTCATGATTTTTACACGCTTCGTTAGGTATGGTTTTCATATAAATAGAACATAATTTAGTTTTAGAATTAGATTAAATCATCTCCTGATGATGCTAACATACAAACCATTGTTTTTGAAGAAGCAGACTCCTGAAATGGTAAATACATTTACCATTTCACTATGAATTTCTATTGCCTTTAAACCTTTTTTTGCAAAAAATTAATCACCGCACGATTTTCAATATTTTTCATTTTAAAAAATAATGATATGTTTATCTTAAGCTGCTGTTTTTATACGAATGAACTGACAGATCGACTTGAAACTTCACATATGGTCATATGAAGGATGAATCTTCAAAATGTAGTAGATTATATAGTTCTTTTGCTGCTCTATAGGTGTCGCTCCGCACTTTTTAGCGGTAAGTAAAAGATTAAAATTTGAGAAAAAACCCAAAAATTTTTATTTTTTTTTATGGATTGTCTAATTATAGGTATATGCCATCAAAGTAATAACAAAATAATGAACCAATAAAGATAAGATGAGGAGTTATACAGACAAAGATCAAAAATATACCAATAAGTTCGTATATCTTTCTGTTACATAAAAACACAACTAAAACGATTTATAAAAACCCAAAAATGTTTTCTGGGCAATCCAATTGTTTCTATTAATAAGTTTAATAATAAATGTAATTGATATTTAAAATATTTTTACGTTATAAATAAATTCAGATAACAATTTCAAGAATTAAAATGTCAGGGGAATAACAATATTCCTAAAAAATTAATCATAACCACTTGTAAAATAACAAACAAAACTACGACCAATTCCCATTAATTAAGTTAAATGACAATGATAGCAATTAATATTTTCATATCGTAGTAACGTAATATCATTCTGAGAAACAATTAAAGATAAAGGTCGATATTAAATTATTGAAAAAAACATTTCAGCAGTCATGTGCAATTACCGTAACGATTAGATAAAATTAGAAACAATTCAAATATTCTTTGAATAAAACCACGTAAAATGAACACAGTACCACCAATCAATATGTAATATTTAATAAATTACAACCCAAGCGTCAACTATTAAACAATAGCATAATTCTGACATTTTGAATTTCTATACACATATAAAAAAAATTTCTTTCTACACTTTGTTCAATTCTAATTTTCCAATTTATGTAACTATGAATTTACGTTTTCTCCACCAGAATTTTCAAAGCTCAGTCAGCTGTTGTTAATTCTTAATGACATAAAACGAATGGCAGTACCTTTGCAACATGTTCTTTAATAGAGTTGGTACCGGTATCAAATTAAAAATCTAAAGAAACTATGCAGCTTGGGTGAACCACAACTGAATATTTCCTCACCCCTTTCAGTATATAAAGGTTTGTCCAATAAGACAATGAACTACAAGCGATAATTCGCTAATTTTTGTTTTATCTTGAAGAACAATAATGACTTTATGTTTCAAATATCCTCCTCGGCTTCGTCTGGTAGAATGCTTTCTAGAGATCCAATTTTCGATTACTCTTTCACACATATCACGTGATATATTTTCAATAGTAGGTAGAATGGGCAAGAATAGTTCAGGTATATTTTAAATGTCATTATTTGTTCTTATAATGACGTTCTAATTATAATGAAGTTCTTATAATAAGCTTATGTGATCAGAAATCTCAAAAAGTTTCGTATGATAATTAGTAATACGTAGGTTCATTGGTAATAGTTAACGGTCAGTCGAAGATTGTACACCATTTTTTATTCGACCATCCCTCATTCACCCGATTTAGCTCCGCGACGAAACAAGACTATTTCAGATATCTAAAAGGCACTGACCATGACATCAGAGGTGATATGGTTTGGTTTGGTAAGGAGTAAAGTGTAAAAAAGCGTTACCACTTGTATCACTTTGTATTTCATTTTGTAGCAGTTAAATTGTTTTTTTTTTTGACAGACGGTATACATTTATATCGTAGAAGGTTTTTACTTTTTAGGTAAATTTAGGTAACAATTTCAAGAATCGAAATATCGAGGAAATAGTAATCTTTCCAAAAATATCAAATATAAAATTGTCAAGTAAACAAACATCATTGTGATTAATATTTATTAATTAAATAGAAGGACAATGATAAAAATTTATATTTTTGTATAGAAAAAGCATACATTTAAGAAAAATAATTAAAAACTAAGGTCGATATTGAATTGTCGAAAAATGAAACAAAACAATTTCTGTAGTCCAAACGTGTGCAATTACCATAAAGATTAGATGGAATTAAAAACAATTAAAATATTCCTTGACTGTTGAGCATGAATTAGAAACGCCATAGGAAAAAATTCCCACATTAACAAGAAAAAAAAAATGGAACAATGAACAAAAGGAAAATCGTAAACAAGGGTAAAGTGCGTAAAGCGAAGGAGAAAATGTTGCAGTTAATAAATTAACAATAATCAAATTGTATAATATACATCCACTCTTAAAATATCATCATTGAAAAGACAATAATACATACGACGGTGAGACACAAAGCTTTAGGTATGGCTTCGTTCAAGATTTATTTTTATTTAGAATTTGTGTTTTTATTTAATTATAAATGGGTAAAATTGAAATATAAAATGTTATAAAGTATTTTTGTAAAAACGGTTCATTGTCATAAGAAATTCATGACAATATTGTTGATGTATTAGGTGATTCCGCCCATTTATAGCAGGTTTATTCCGCGAAATCCGAAAATTATCGTCATAACCCTCACAAGGCTTGTGTTTAAATGCCCAAAATTCTGGTTTAAATACACCTTATTCTTTAGAAGGACAGTTCAGTTTTTCAAAAGAAGAACCATTTTCAATTTTTCTTTGAACTATCAGCCCAGTGATTCCATCACAGGCCTTACATGTCCATTTTCCCAGCTGCTTTATCTCCTTCTAACATCCTCCTTAGAATTTATCATCTACCATTTTGTTTTTCTCTTTTTTGTTCCTTCTCCAAGTATCACACCCCTATATTATTGTAAACCTTATTATATGTTAGCTTTATATATTCTTATTTTGGATGACACACACAGCTTTATACAAATTTGCTGCACTCTTCTTTGTAAATAATTTTTTCTCTTCTCATTGCCTTCTGCGTCCTTATTAGTGAAAATGCCCAAACATTCTATATTCAGTCATTGGGTCGTTCAGTTTTCTAATTTGAAACCTAAAATTTGTCAAAATTATTTCTTTGTTCTGGAAAGGATTTATTTGTTCTGGAAAGGATTTCTTTGCCCTGGAAAGAATTTCTTTGTTCTGAAAAAGATTTATTTGTTCTGGAAAGGAGAACTATATAGCTGATAGATTTTGCTTTCGGTGCTTAAACCACTCTATCTCTATTTCGAAGGGTAAAGGGCTTTCTTATGTTAAACCTCTCGCAATCCCAATTTTTTTGCTACATTCCCCTCCCCAGTGTAATTATCTCTATTTTTAAGGATAATTCTAACAAGATTAATAACTAAACTTAGAAAGTTTACATTTTTCATTGCCTTGAACAATTGTTTTCTTGTTGTGTTTCTTATTGTATAAATCTGTGAATAATGGGAAATCATTTCCTCCTTTTAAAACTACTTTACTGTATTCTATGACTGCTGTTATTTGATATTCAATAAGTCTGTCTCAATATTGTTATTAGTATATTATATACATTGCTATGTAGCAGGATTGCTGTGTAATCGCTACAATCATTTATATGACTTTTTTTATATTCTGGGAATATTACAGAATCCATGTTTCTGACATTTCTTATTCTTTTCAAATGTATTTTCAAAATCGTGTTTAAAATAATAATTTCTGTTTCAGAAGATTATTGTTGTTAATAGACAGGAATAAGAAAAAATGTGCAGACTTTTCCTTGTTTATTTTGATACAAAATATTTAAAGAATCCAGAAAATGAAATGCATCGAGGTGGAGTATTGTTGTGGAAGATTTTTCAGGTCAGTACGTGAGAAATAAGTTAATGTAGTCATGGTTTTGGTCATCAATGATCGCCGACAGAAAATTACAGATACAGTCGATCGTGCTGGCATTCACAGTATAATTTGCTTCATGAAATTTGATGATCTAAATCATTCTGGGTGTCGATCCGTTAATTCTGTGACGAGTCACGATGTTTCGCCAAAATCTCATTTGGCATTTTCAAGTGTTGTTCGCTTCGACTGAAGAGTCCAACTTGTCAGTATATATATATATATATATATATATATATATATATATATATATATATATATATATATATATATATATATATATATATATATATATACCAGGTGTTCCATTAAGGATGGATCGCGGCCGTATCATAAAAACTATTTATCCCACAGCTTTGGGGAAAAAAAATTGTACTAAAAATGATCATGAGAAATTCACCAAAAATATTTTTAAGCTTCTAAAATTACCGTAAGAGGGCGTGACGAGCTAAACATTTTTAAAAATCATTTTTTTTGTGTATTTTCTGTCATTTTTTATGTGTAAGTGTTAACCGAGTAAGAAAAAATCTCAGTTATAATTAGCAAACTGTCTCCTACAACTTGTTTATAATATTTTGTCGTAACTTCGCGAATAAAGAAGTGGGGGGGAGTTTTACCTATTTAGATAAAAAGTCGTCTAATGTCCGTTTGTCTAAACCGATTTTCCTCAATTTGGATTCATTTAAAAGGCAATTGCTGGGACAATCAGATCTGGGAGATAAATTATTTAGTTTATAAATGAAACCGCGAGGTGGCGTTGTATTCACCAATAGTTTTTTTGAAGTTTTGTTCAGTTTTTTCAAATGGACTGGTACAACTTTTATTACATGGCTAGAAAGGTAATTTAAAAATGAATCATCCAGTGAAAACCCGAAATCGATATCTCTGACATGTCAAGAGATATTTCGATTTTTCTGAAAAAATCAGTTATTATTTCACTACTACCTGCATTAAGTTAAAAAAATATTAATCTAATGTTTGCCTTCCTTCACACATTACCCAGGCTTAGGACTGGTCCAAATTCTTCGTGCCATATTAATTTGGAGCGTGTTTAAAGGCCAACGGGCCAACAACGAAGATAATAATAATAACAACAGTCAAATAAAATTAACAGCACAACAGTCTAATAATTAACAGAATCTGAACTTTAACGCCTTTCTAAATGTTCAAAATGCCTTCCATCATTGAATCCATCCATAAATGCAAAGATTTATTTTTCGACGAGTACTAAAAACGGCAGCTTCAATTTCCGCTCTTGAAATGCTGGTTATTGAATTTTGAATTCTTTCAATCATGTTTTCTCGTGTGGTAGGACGAGTTTGAAAAACAAGGTCTTTTAGTCTTCCCCACAAGTAAAAATCGTGTACTGTCAAATCCGGTGAGCGCGCCGGCCACGAAAATAAACTACCCCGTCCTATCCAACGATTTGGAAACGAAGCATCCAAGAAGTTTCGAACCAACTGCGAGAAGTGGGCAGGGCATCCATCATGCTGGTACCACATTTGTCTTCTTGTTTCCAAAGAAACATCTTCCATTAGTTCTGACAGTCCATTTTGTAAAAAATTTAAATATGTTTCACTATTCAAATGTCCATTAAAAATAAAGGGACCAATAATTTTGTCTCCCAAAACACCACACCATACGTTCACACTCCATCTATTTTGGTGGTTGATTTCTAACATCCAGTGTGGATTAGCAACTGCCCAGTAGTGCATATTATGTAAGTTAACGCCTCCATCACTGCTAAAAGTAGCTTCCTCAGTCCATAGTATGCGTTTTAAGAATTGTTTATTTGCACTACACATATTTTTTAACCAGTGACAATAGTCTAACCGTCTGTCGAAATCGTTATCCAAAAGGACTTGGTGTAAGACAGTATGTCAAGTTAATTTGACTGTTTTTGTTTATTTCCATGGTTCCCTTCTTGCACTCTTTGTGTAATGTACCTAAGGATTGTATGCGTTTATTTGGAAACCCGCATAATTTCATTCATCCATTCATTTAGTTTAAAAGAAAGAGTTCGTATATTTATTAATGACTGATTTCAATATTCTGTCAAGTAGTATTTAAGCCTCACAAAAGAGAATTAATATTACGGTAAAAATTAAAACTAACTGATTTTTTTTAAAGAAATATCGAAATATCTCTTGACATGTCAGATATATCGATTTCGGGTTTTCACTGGACGATTCCTCTTTAAATTACCTTTCTTGCCATGTAGTAGAAGCTGTACCATTCCATTTGAAAAAACTGAACAAAACTTCAAAAAAACTATTGATGAATGTAACGCCACCTCGCGGTTTCATTTATAAACTAAATAATTTATCTCCCAGATTATCTGATTATCCCAGCAATTGCCTTTTAAATGAATCCAAATTGAGGAAAATCGGGTTAGGCAAACGGACATTAGACGACTTTTTATCTAAATAGGTAAAACTCCTCCCCACTTCTTTATTCGCGAAGTTACGACAAAATGTCATAAAACAAAGTTGTAGGAGATAGTTTGCTAATTATAACTGAGAATTTTTCTTACTCGGTTAACACTTGAAAATACACAAAAAAATGATTATGTATGATGTTTAGCTCGTCACGCCCTCTTGCGGTCGTTTTAGAAGCTTAAAAATATTTTTGGTTAATTTCTCATGATCATTTTTAGTACAATTTTTTTTCCCCAAAGCTGTGGGATAAATAGTTTTAGTTTTCAAGATACGGCCGCGATCCATCCTTAATGGGACACCTGGTATATATATATATATATATATATATATATATATATATATATATATATATATATATATATATATATATATATATATATATATATCATTCAACATCATTTACAGATAGAAACCGCTACAAATATCAAAAATAATAAGGCAAGAACCATTTTCAAAGCAGTTGACATAAAAATCAGACATCAGAAATCTAAATAAAAGGGATCCTGCACCACGTTAAAGGTATATGAATTAAAATTTATTAAAATAATTATTCATATAAATTTCAGCTATGCTATAATGGAATAACAATAACTAGTAAGTATTTTGTGTGACACTACAACACATGCAAATCTGGCATGTGCATGTGTTGCATCAAAAATTGGTTGCAGACGATTCGGATTGAATATAACTACAAAAGTTCAACGATGAGGAACTCGAGCAATTCAAAATTTTTAATAAAATTAAGCTGAGTTTACATCACAGTTCGAACTTACTCTATATACGAAGCAGGGAGATGGGCTTCATATTGCTTGGACTAAATGCTATAACTAAGATAAGAGTGAATATTCGACATGGCAATGCTTTTGCTAACGCAATAAACAGAAAACTTTTCTGTGCAAGTTGGTTAGACCTGACGAAAAATGATAAAATCATTCATGCTAAACTGTTAGTGAAATATGAAAAGTTTTGTTTATTATGAGTTTTTGAATATTGTCCCACTAAAGTTTTATCAATAACATCTTATAGCAACAAACAAGGTCTCCGTCAGTGGAAGCATATGTAATGGTCGACCAAATGCGGCAAAAGGCAAGCATGTCAACTGTAAAAATCAAAATTGTCCATCATGTTTCTTATTCACCGGATCTTGCATAAAACTACTACTGACTACTTTAAAATGGCGATGAATAATAATCAAGTCATTACCAACATAAAAAATCCACAGGAATGTTTTCTTTCGCGCATATTTAAAATATTTACATACTGTATATAGTTTGCCGCTCAGATTAAAAAAAGTAAAATAAAAAAACTGCATCTTTAAAGTATTACAATGAAAATAATTTTGAATCAGTTCAAAATGAAATAAAAAATGAAGAGAAATGGGTTTTAAAATATTTCAATTGAAAGAAAACTAATAATCAACAAATATTCAAAACAAAAATAGTAAACAACAAACTTAAAAACACAAAACAAACCTTGAAAATACGAGTTTTGTTACCACAGCTAATCCAATACACCGTCCCGAATCAGGATACAAGGGAATAGTCAAGAAAAATATCAACAAATCAACACGCGCATCAACAAAATCCGCTATCGCACGTGTGCGCAACTCGAACGGACAACTGCTGTGACGCACCAAACCGCACCACGACACGTTCGCCGACGAACTAACGCTGACGTTCATCGAGAGTCTCGGAGACCTTATCGACAATGGTGAAACGAAGAAGGACGCGACGAGATGCCGCTGGAAGATGGAGGCGTCCTGAAGATGGTACCGGAAGTTGCGGTGTCGTTGGCGTCCTTTGTCAATCGACGCTGGTTAGAAACAATGCCGATATCGATTTGATATTGTTATGGTTTTCTCAAAAATGTTTCGTGGACTCAGGACTGATAGGCTTTTTCCTTCATCTTTTCTTTTTCAGATTTGTCCTACACAACTGGACTGTATTGAAAGTAACACACCACTGAAATTTACTGGCAAACAAAAAAAAATACAACACTAGAAAAAATGTATTTGGACTTTGATTAACTTTATAATTTTTATGTATACCATGACAGTATTATGGTTACGAGATTATTAAAAATTTCGAAATTCTTTAAAAAAGATTAGTAATTGAATCAGTTGAAGTCAGTTGTCTGTCTTCCATAACCATATCTATATATATATATATATATATATATATATATATATATATATATATATATATATATATATATATATATATATATATATATATATATAATGTGTAGAATTATTTGTTTAATAGTTACACTTATTGGACGTCCAAAACGAGGATTATTATCCAGGCTTGTACGACTACATTTAAACTCACCTATCCACTTACAAACCATTGGCAGCAGACTCCTCTAATACATTTACCATTTCATTATGAATTTCCATTGCATTTTTCTGCATTAAAAAATTACACTGATACATTTACTTTAAGCTAGAGTTTTTGTACAAATGAATTGACAAATCGACTTCAAACTTCACATATGGTCATATGAAGGATGAAACTTCAAAATGTAGTAGATTATATAGTTCTTTTACTGCTGTATAGGTGTCGCTCTGCGAACTTTTCAATTAGCTAGTACCTTTGAATATAAAACTACAGGAGGGAGCATCTAATATTTTCACGGATGGTAGATAATGTTTCTAAATCATTCCGGGTGTCGATCTGTTGATTCTGTGAAGAGTCACGACGTTTCGCCAAAGTCTCATTTGGCATTTTCAAGTGTTGTCCGCTTCGACTGAAGAGTCCAACTGACGTGAACGGGTCGTTGTGCTCGCTTTTATCGCCGGCCGGCGACTGCGAAGATTATATCGGGGTAGTTCGGGACAATTTGCGGCGGTCGGTAACGCTCTCGGGCGTTCGTTTATTGACGTTGCCGCGTTTCTTCTTTTTTCAGAAGGGATTTCCATACTTTTGGAATGTTGCGAGCGTCGTTTCGTGTATTTAGCTCACCCCTTTCTGCTATTTCAAGGGCTTCTCTGATTGTTCGGACACTGTAGTTTTCAATATTCGCTATTTCTTTGGCTCCTTCAAAATTGATTTTATGTCCTGTTTGTAGATGGTGCTGCAACAGAGCGGAAGTGGTTTGTTTGTTTTTTAAGTTGTTTTTATGTTTTTGTATTTTGGCCGATATTCGTCTGTTTGTTTGTCCTATGTATGTTCTGTTGCAGTCGGAACAAGATATACTATACACCCCATGATTTTCCAGTCTAACTTTGTCCTTGTCGTTTTTTAGGATGTTTGCGACAGTTTTGTGCTTGTAGGCTGTTCTGATCTTATGTTTCCTTAGTAGTCTGCCTATCCTATCTGTGCTTCCTTTTACGTATGGTAGCAGGACCTTTAGTGTATTTGGTTCATGATCCTCTGTTGTTCTTCGTGTTTCGGTTTGCTGACGGCGAATGGCTTTCCTGATACAATTTTCTGAATATCCATTTTGTCTAAGGGCTGTGAAAATTTTTGGTAGTTCTTCGCTTCATGTATCTGGTAGTGTCAGTCAAAAGAATCTGGAAATCAAGGTGTTCGATACTGCTTGGATTTGAGAAGGATGATGATGGGATTTAGCGTTGAGGTATCGATCGGTGTGAGTTGGTTTTCTATACACTGTGCATTCGAGATTTCCAGAAAGTTTCCTTGTGATAAAAAATCCAAAAACGGCAGTTTTCTATCCTGTTCGACTTCCAGAGTGAACGGTATTCTGGGGTGGATTCCGTTTAACTGGGTTAGGAAGTTGTTTAGAAGTTCGTTCCCTTGAGGCCATATTATAAAGATATCATCCACGTAGAGTTTCCAAAGTTTGGGCTTTAAAGGAGCGTTGGCCAATGCCTTTGTTTCGAAGTCGGTCATGAACAGGTTGGCTATAACGGGTGATAAAGATGATCTCATTAGGGCACCGTCGGTCTGTCTGTAGATCTGCTGGTTGGAGGAAAAATATGTATTCTTCAAGCAGTGTTCGGAGATTTCCCCCACATATGGTGGAAAGTCTTCGTTCATCGAAATTAGGTCAAGGGCCCTCTCTCTGGGGATACTTGGATATAGTGCGACAATGTCCAGACTTGCCTGTATGTCTGTATCCTCTAGTTGGAAATCTTTAATCATCCTTATCAAATGTTCTGAGTTTTGAACATACGACTCGGCAAGTTTGACGCTTGGTTGCATGAAACTTGCTAGATATTTGTCCAAATTTTGTGTTGGAGAATCAAAGGCACTTACTATGGGCCTTAATGGGGTCTCTGGTTTATGTATTTTGGGTAGACCGTAAAGTTTAGGACATCTGCTTGATTTTTCGCTTGGAATTATTCTTCATTCAATATCCGGTTCTAGTTTCCATGCTTTGATATTGCTTTTGGTCATTTTTTCTAGATAGGTTGTTGGATCTCTGTTCACTGGTTTATATGTCTTTTCCAGTAAAATATTACATTATGGCTGTTGCGTTTCTTTTGTCCGCCAGTAATATAGTGATATCCTCGTTTCTTTTTAAACTTTCGAGCACTCTGATTTCAGTCTTATTAACATTTGGTTTTGGTATTTTGTTGGATTGTAGTATTCGCGCTATAACTTGTTTGATTATTTCCGCTTCTTCATCTGGCTTGTCGTCTAGGGTTGATTCAACCTTCGAAATTATTTCTTTTAATGGTATATATTTCGGGGCAATGGCAAAGTTGAAGCCTTTGCTTAGTATGGATTCACTATCTGTGGATAGGTGGTGGTTAGATAGATTTATAACTAATTTGTTGTTGTCTCGGATTTCTTCTGGACGTTCAGTTGTGACTCTTCACAGAATCAACGGATCAACACCCGGAATTATTTAGAAGCATATATATATATATATATATATATATATATATATATATATATATATATATATATATATATATATATATATATATATATATATATATATATACTATATTATTTATAATTAGAATACATATATACTTTCTGTATTTAGTTATTCAGTATTTAACAGTATTTAATGTCCCTTAAACAAAATTAACTTTGTATATGTACTATAATTTTCCACTAGAGCGTTTTTGCATATATAATTAATTCTTTTAGTATAAATAGTCAATAATTTAACTAAAATGTTAGTATAAACTCGAGAATAAACTCATTTTTCACAACAACAAAAAAGCTAACTTTCAAGAGTAAATGCTACAAAAGATATTTATAAAAATGATAAAATAAAAATATTACACATTTTAAATAGTCCACTTCAATTACTGGAACTGCATATGGAAGTATTCTCACTTTTATCTTAGATGTTCGATCAAAACAATCATCAGCAAAATGATGGGAACATAAAAATCTACTGCGGTTTGGAATAATGCCTGGCTTGTTAATAAAATTAATCCACTGTGTTCTTCTATTTGTAATCTTTAGGAAATTAAAAAAAAAAGTAATAATAACAGTAATAAAAATTTAATAATAATAATAATAATAACATGAAATCCAAATCAAAATGGAAGTAACATTTACATTTATTATTACAATTATTTCTGAAAAGGATTATAAAAATGGTAACACTTTGTATTATTAGTTATATTTTATAGCTTATATGAGTAAAATAATGTTTTATATGTATCAAACGAAAACTAAAAAATAATCTGAATTTTAAGGCCCAGTATTTCAGAAAACTAAACATTATAGAAAAAAGATAATCACTATCTTGAATAACGTTATTTAAATATTAAATTAATTTAAATATTAAATTAATATTAAGTTAATTAAAATAATTTTATTATTTTACCAAAATCAATTTGACTACGCCTATGCATACCAGGCGATATGTTGGTTTCATAACCTTAAAATTTCATTCAAACAAAATACGTTTTTATTTCTAAATAATTGACAAATTTAGAAATAAAATCACTTACCTATATAATGTTACTCTTGAACTTTTATTTTTTCGTGTCAGGAAACAACCACAAGACGCATAACTAACCATATTTTGTGAGTTTACCTTACTTCCGATATTATTGCTTTTATTGTCAATATAATAAGTATTAATATGTATTTACACTAGGACACACGAAAACAGTATTCCAGTACACTTATTCGGCACTTATTATTGATTAAAACACACTAAAATTGCACAAATCTACTATTAAACTTCTAAGTTGTTGACACCAACTACCAAAATTTCAAAACAATGAATCATCGGTGGTGTTTCAATATGGCCGTTTCCGTCTTCATTTATATGTGCATAAAGATAGGCAAGGCTCCTTCCTGTTAGTTTTATATTCAAAGGCTAGTACTAATAAAGCGTTAGCTTACTTTATAGACTGCAATATAGACTACAATCTTCTAAAATAAATTGTTATCCCCCCAGAGATTAATTTATAGTTACAGAAAGTAGTGCAATGATCTGATTGCAGAGCTTGTTGGACCTCACAGCTTGTCGACTTGCCTTTTCCCAAATTGATGCGTTTTACCATTGCAAGAGAGTTTTTCCTGAAAATAATTTTGAATTTATTAATAAATAGGATTGTGACGGAAGTTCACAACGTAGTAGATACAAGCAAAAGTTTGGAAATGAGGGTTACGATGGCGAAAATGTGTTGGCTTTTTCATTTGTTCCTTTAAAATAAAGTTCATGCAATGACCAAGCCAAATTGCAAATCAACAAATTGCAATCAACACGTTTCTGCAGGCCAATTAAATGTCTGTTTGCGAAGGAAAATGATGAATTGTCCGCCAAGAGACAGCTTTATATTATTGATTGATTTGTCCGTTACTTTGTGATAGTTCATTTTTTAAAAAGAAATAAAACAATGTTTTACTTTGTTATCTATCATTTTTATTTTTAAACAAAATATGTGTGACTATAGTTTCGTAAAGTAGTGTTTGAGAATGTAAAGTCGTTTTACGAAACTATAGTCACACAAATTTTGTTTAAAAATAAAAGTGATAGATAACAAAGTAAAAGCATTATATTAAATCAGAATGAAATTAATTCCCTTGTATCAACAAATCTTGAGATTGATGGATTAAAAATTTTTATTCACCATAAAATGTTACTAACAAATATGCGACATTTATGGACCCCAAATCAATGAATGAAGATCTAAAAACGGAGTTCAACAGAGATAATTACAAACTCTCCATGCATGGAGTGGATAAGATCTTTAGAATGTTTCTTTAATATATCTTTAATATATATCGCCTCGATATTAAGAAATGGGCAATAAGAATGGTTGGTTTAATTTAACTTTCGTTTCATGGCAATTTTTGATGTTGTCAATTATTCAAGTTGTCATTCAAGGTTTATGTTCTTTAAATATTAATCTTTTTTATTAAAATACCTTAATTATATGCGAATTAACGATCTATAATTTAATTCCAAAGAATGCCAGTCCGTCCCACTTGCTTCGGTGTGACATATTAAACTCGAAGAAATTTACCAGTAAACACCAAATCACTTTCTTAAACTTCTGGATACGCATTTAGCTAACTATGTTAACATCATCAGGAGATGCTTTAATCTTTATTAGGAGTATATTAAATCATCTGTTGATAATGCTAACATGATTAGCGAAACGTCGAAAAGTTCAAAAAAGTGATTTGATGTTTAGTAGTAGATCTCTTCGAGTTTACTCCAAAGACACCTTTATTCATTCTTCACTGTCGGTAGGCAATATAACATGACAACATCAGTAAGAAAGATTAAATAACTAGTTGTAAGCAAAGAACTTGTAAGAGCACGCTAACGATTTAAGAACCAACCAAGCGGGTTATGTCTTTTAATTATTTAGGTATCAAAATATTGGCAAATCAAAATCGAATCACCGAAATCAGACAACAAGGCGAACAGCGTATAGGGATGTTATAACTTGGTACAACACAGAATATGCACAGAAAAACAAAACAGAAAAGTAGTGATCTTTTTAATAACTGTTAACACATCGGTCATTAAGTCCCCGGTCTGACATATAGATCTGTTGGTCTGTCTGTCTGTCTGTTTTGTTATTTCCAAAACAACGGAAAATAAAGAATTTCGAGTGTTCGCAATACTTTTCGATGAAGAAAAAGTACTGTTGAAGAAAAACAATGGCTTGACATCGTCAGGACTCTGTCCCAGGAAAATTAACCATATGTGATTGATATGCTGAATTCGAACGTGACCGTACAAGCACCGATGATGCTGAACGCGCTGGACATTCAAATGGGGTGGTTACGCAAGACAACATCAGAAAAATTCACAAAATAATTTGGCAAAACCGAAAAGTAAAGTTGCAGAAGATATCTGATATGATGAAAGTATCGAAAGAAAGTGTTTACACCACTTTGCTTGATTCTGAGCAATGTTTGAAGCTGTTTAAGCGAAATAAAATGGACTTTCATGAGGTAAGTGACATTCGATGAAATATGGATCCATCACTACCCTCCGGAGTTAAATCGGCAGTTTGATTGATATGCTTAATTCAAACCTGACCGTACCAGCACCGATGATGCTGAACGCTCTGGAGGTTCAAATGGGGTGGTTACATCAGACAACATCAGAAAATTTCACAAAATAATTTGGCCAAACCGTGAAGTAAAGTTGCAGGAGATAGCTGATATCATGAAGGTATCGAAAGAAAATGTTTACACCATTTTGATTGATTCTGAGCAATGTTTGAAGCTGTTTAAGCGAAACAAAAAGAACTTTCATGTGGTAAGTGACAATGGATAAAATATGGATCCATCACTACCCTGCGAAGTCAAATCGGCAGTCAGCTGAGTGGACATCAGCGGGTGAAAGCTATCCAAAGCGACCAAAAACAACCATATGCTCTGTATCTTGAGATGCTCATGGAATACTGTTCATCGATTATATCGAGATAGGTAAAACCATTGATAGCGATTATCGGGGCGTTTGAAGGACGACATCGTAAAAAGGGTCCAAATGAATAAAAGAAAATGCTCTCTCACCAAGACAATGCACCGTGTTCAAATCTTTGGCAACGATGGTTAAATTGCATGAATTGTACTTCGAATTGCTTCTTCTGTATTCCGTATTCTCCAGAAGATGTATAAATGTTAGAAAAGCATTGGAATGATTGTATTCCTCTTCAAGGAGAGTATATTGATGAATAAAGTCGAAATTTGCAAAAAAAGTGTTTTTTTTTGTCAGACCGGAGACTTATTGATCGATGTGTTACTGCAATAAATATCAAAGTGACTGTGGTTCCATCTTGTCTGCATTCTAACGAATTAATAAGAAAGTTTTTAATTAACCTAATATAATAGCATCATTATAAAATTTTTCCAACAAATATAAAATATATTTTATTTTTCTGCTGGGACGATGAACACGAACAATTTGAATATTAAATATGAAATAATTCCAGCGGATTTTTCACACGCTTTCTTAGCCTACGTTTCCGAATCCGAATTCCGAACTAGGAAATTCTGCTTGTAATGCAGGATATTGAGTTGCCTAACCGACCACCAAGTCAACGTATACCACTTGTATATACAAGACATTATATAATTAATTAATACTTGAATCCGAGGATGAGTTGCGACACGTGTATATTAACGTCTTGTTATTTGTTCGATATACTGTCAGGGCACGAAATGAAGCAGGTAAAATAAATGTGTTATTTGTTGTGGTTTACGAGAGACTGATCAAAACTTTTTCGGAGGTAATAATGAAAAACTAGGAATCAATTTTGAAAGATACTTTTATTTTTCATTGTAGTCCCGTATCACTTCAAGGCAAGGCATATTTCCCAAACAATTATATCTTTTCTCTGCAACGGATTTTCACTTGAGTTTTGTAAAATATTACTTTACAACTACGGCCTTTAAATTCAGTGTATAACTAATATATGCAAGAATTTATTGACGGCTCGATATTCGATTTTTCCCTCTTTACGGAAACACTAATATAAATGACTGTTAAACAACAACTGAGTATTTAATATGGCTGAAATGTTCAAGGTTATTTTTCAACCCATGAGTAATTATATTACCAGAATATTTTGGACGAGTAACGCCATCTTCATATTGAGGCTAAAACTTTTCAGACTACCCTCGCACATCTCTTAACATTTTTAACATACGAGGTGTGTAAACAAAGTAACGGGACTGACTTTTTATCATTTTTTATTTAATTGAAATTCAAACGGTACATTGTCTCCTTCAAAGTAGTTGCCTTGGGAAGCTCTGGAAATGGTTTATCCACTCTTCATAGCAGAGCTGGAACTCAGATAGTGGAATCGCCTTCAGATGGTTGGTTACGGCCTTCGGTTACATATATCTGTAGGTTACGTATGTTAGTTAATTATTCCTTTATATTAGTTATTTCTTTGTTTCGTAAATCTGGTAAAATAATACTACACGACTCTCTCATGTTGAACATTAAACTCCCAGAGATTTACCGCTAACCACCAAATCACTTTTTTAAACTTCTCGATGTGAGTTTCGCTAGCCATGTTAGCATCATCAGATCATTGTGCTTAAGCCGACTATCTTCATACTCTCGAAGAGGTCTTGGCACAGATCTAATGATGTTATTTACTTATAGTATGACAAGCTAAAATGTAGCACAAAAATTGAATCATCTCCTCGAAAAGCGTCGAAAAATTTTAAAAAGTGATTTAGTGTTTAGTGGTGAAACTGGGTGAGTTTAGAGTTTCACGCCAGAAGTTTCGATAGAAGAATTAATCATTGAGTATATCTATTGGAAGTAAATGCTGGAAAAGAAGAAATTGTATCAAACCAAACAAATATTTTTATTTCAATGTCAATTCAATCTTTCAATAAATAATTTGGGAAGAGAAAAAGGTTACAGGGACTCAAGTTTGACGAATAGGGGGGCTGCGGATCCGGAGATATGTCTTTAACTGCCAAAAACTCGTTAATAAGGCGCATTGGCGTGATACCGTACCCAAGTGTTATCGATGTTCGGTCTGACATGAATGAACCGTTTTTGAAATCTTTCAAGAACCACTGCGTAAAATTGATGTTTAACAGTTTAGTACAGAGGCACAAATTCGTTACGGACGATCTGGAGAGCAAAAAAGCAAATCAAAAGCTTTTGATTTTTGATTTGCTCATTATGGTGTATTTTTTTGACCATGTTGAGGTTGGATTGTACCATTCCTGGCTCTAGCTTTTCGTTTCCATTTCATATTAAAAAATCCAAGACTCGAAAAAAAAATTGGGAACCATTTTCCACAGATCTTCTTCGATTCATTAGTTAAAACCAGATGAACGATTGTGTGAATCAAATTCAAATCTTCCTCGATCTTTCTCACCTTCAATCGACTATCAGAATGCACAAGATCCCATGGATTCTGTGGACATTCTCATCCCTTCTTGCAGTTGAATGCCTTTTCTACGAAGATCAACTTCAATCGAGTCTCGGCCTTCTGAGTGTACTTTAAACCACCTGAAGACCTGTTAAAGTTTTGCAAACCAAACCAACTGTGCAAATTTTTAGAACGCACTAGAAAAGGGGTTTAAGGGGTTTTAAGACTTTAAGGGGTTCAAACTTGTACTGAAGATACATCAAATGTTGGCCTGGCTTCCCTCCAAAGGCGAAGATAACAGTGTGGCCAAATCGAGTCAGTCTCATTATTATATTTACGCACTTCATACTGTCAAGTGCAGACGGTAAAATACGGCGAACACGTCGGTAGGTATCGCACTATATGTACATGGTAAGAGAAAAATATAGAATTATTTTTTCAATAATATACACGGTTTTCCAATAGGTTCGCTCGAAATTTGAAAGTGTATAACAGCCATGTTGGTGAAGCTATAGTCAAAAAATTTGGAAATTATAACAACTCGTGTAAATCATTAAACTTTACTATCAAAATAAGTGGTCAGTTCGAGCTACGTTCCATGCTCTACATGATTTTTACGGTGCACACAATCGCCCTGTTAAGTCGACTATTCGTCGTTCGATGGACAAATTCGAATCAACGGGTGCAGTAAACAATCAAACACCCGTACGTCGTCGAAACGTGAGGGCTGTAGAAAACATTGTTGCAGTGAATGAGAGTGTGCAGGATAACCCGAAGCAGTCAAGTCCTCGTCGCGCCCAAAAACTTGGCCTTTCACAGACCTTAACTCAGCTAATTTTTGGTCGGAACTTAGGCGCGCACCCGTACGAAGTTCAATTGACCCAGGAACTGAAGGTAAATGACCATAGGTAGAGTCGAATATTCGCTGACTGAGCTCTGGAACAGTTGGAAAGGGACCATGATTTCGGAAGAAAAATCATCTTCAGCGACGGGTCCCATTTTTAGATGAATTCTTATGTCAACAAGCAAAATTTTCACATTTGGGGAGATGACAATTCACATGGGGCCCATCAGTTACAAAAGCATCCGGAAAAAGTCACTGTTTGGTGTGAATTTTGGTTCGGCGGAATCATTAGCCCATACTTTTTCCAAAATGAAGCTGGTGCCGCCATAAATGTCACTGGTGAGAGGTACATATCTATGATAACCAATTTTATGTCGCCTAAATTGGAAGATATGGATCTCAACGACATGTGGTTCCAACAAGATGGCGCTACGTGCCACACAGCGCACGCAATAATGAGTCTTCTGCACGATACATTCGACAGCATGGTTATCTCGTGTTTCGGCGACATTTACAGGCCCCGGAGATCGTGTGATTTAACACCATTAGACTTTTTCTTGTGGGGCTACGTAAAATCACGAGTCTATCCCAATAAGCCGCAAAGGATTTATGCCTTAAAAGTCAACATAACTAACATCATCAATGATATCGAACCCAATTTATGCGGTCGAATCATCGAAAATTGGACCTCTCGAATATGCCATCGCCCAGCGAAGCTGCGGTAGCCATTTGGCTGATATTATATTCCATGCATAACCTAATCGAAACTCTTTAAAATAAAAAAAAAATAGTATCTCATACACAACATATTTTATTTCCATTTAAAGTTCGCGTCCTTAATGGAAAACTCTAAAATCTAAATTTTGTTGAAATAAAGTTTTTATGAACCAAAAAAAAACTAATAAAATCTTTTTAGTATTCCAGGGTAAATATTAATAAAGTAATCAACTCCTTTTAACATATTTCAATGTATAAAGTGGTATACTCCAGTCAGATTTCTCGAAAATACACATCGTTATAAATTACAGAAAGACATTGGTATTTCATTGAGAAACCGATCACGTGGGACGATCTAAAAATTCTGTCATAACACCATAATAATGGTTCGAGCGAGATAAAAACGTCAATTCAAACGACGCGGATGTTAATATGCATCGCGTGAAATCGAAGGTAAATTTTCTACATTCGAATTTATTACGGCTTTGTATGCCGTTTGGCTATAAATAAGGCGTCTCTCGATACTCTTGGGCACACTAATGTCCTCAGTCTTAGTTATGACATGTATATTTATAGATTGAATAGGAAAAAATAACGATGGGTACGATGAAGACCGTTTTAAAATAAAATAATAATTAGAAACTGAAAGATGGCTTTTATAAGTCAAATACCAACTGAAGGGTAAAGTTAATAACAAATAACGATGAGAGGAAAACATAATCAATGGAAGATATACGGGGTGAACTGGAAATAACTTTCATAAATTTATCCAAATTTTATTTCCTTCAAATATTCTAACCTAATCAAAAACATTTTATTACAAACGTTTAATAAAAATTTAATTTTTATTGGCTAATTCTAAAAACATACTGAAAGATAAACAACCGTTTCAAAAAAATAACGTATCAATGGCGGCTCGTGGGTTTTTAAAGTGGGAGGGCGTAAAAGAAAATAATGTTGCTGAAGATTTATTTTTGTTTTCCCCTTTCTCCTTTTTACTTTTCTTGCTTTTGAAACCCTATACAGGAGGTGAACCAGGAAAACAAACATTTTGTATTATTATTACTTACAAGGGCATTGGAGAATGGGTTGTTACTTGTTGCGCAGATAAAGAAATTAATAAGTAGGTACTTACCGTTTCCCGAAGAGTAAACCATTCAAACAGTTTATTGCAACTGTAAATCAATAGAGATAATTCGAAAAAGTTCGAAAAAAACTTAAATTAATCATTATTAACGGTTTTAAATCAGACACCTTCATGTTTGCAATTAAAAGTTGATTATTTTTATTTAAAAAGTACTACTCAGTGTGTACACACGTAGCAAATCCCAAATCAAAACAAGTATTCGCAAGGCGAACGAAATACGCGACGTGAGACATATCAAACACTCCGTACCCGTAAAATCAAAGTTTAAAACTAATTACCGATACGCTCGGTCGCAGAGAATCTACGTCCAAATCGCATGTTTTAGCACTTAAACCGCCTAATTCTGGTAACCAACAAAACATGTAACGCCAACGATGAAATAAATGGACGTGGCGTACGGTCGCTGGAGCTAAACGTCCAACCAACGATGTAAACATTGTCGCGAGAGGATGGAATTTTAATCCGCATTATTTGGTGTGATGGGTCGACAGACGTTCTTCTACATTTGGAGATTATAATTTTGAATAATATCTTAAAATAAGTTAAAGGAAATAAACTGAACAGAAATAATATATTGTGTTTTGCTCTAAAAAATTGTTTACTGTAATAAATGCTGGAGGGGCGGCGCCCCAATGCCCTCTCTCACGAGCCGCCACTGTAACGTAAATATAGAAGTGCGAACTTTTAAATTATCTATCTTAAGATACTTAATTAAACATTTTGTGTGATATCAGATATCAGGACAAATACTGAAATTGCAAGCCCAACAATTTGTACTCAATATTTATGAGTATTTAATTTGAAATGGAAAAAAGAAGCTTTTAAGAGGTAAAAAATACTTAATTTGATTACATTTTACTTATTTTGCATTATCAAATCGTAATATTTTTTTAGAGAGTTGCAGCTACATTAAAAATATCAAGGAAAACTGTGTATTCTTTTAAGAATAGAAAAGAACATAATCCAATTATTTCTTCTCCTGGAAAAGGCAGACATCGTGCAAAGTCCAAACAACAGACTTACCCAAAAGTAAAATGGACGTTTGAAATACCTTGTACAATAAGTTTACATAATTATATGATATGTTTGTAATAAATATGTAATAAAACCGTTTGAAGACCCGTTTATTCTCACAGCGTGGTAACATTTTCACTAAACACCAAAACGCTTTTTTGAACTGCTCGACGCACGTTTCGGTAACCATGTTAGCATCATCAGAAGATGATTTAATCTTTAAAATTTAAATAATAATTTTAAGATTAAATCATCTATTGATGATGCTAACATGGTTTGCGAAACGTGCGTCGAGCAGTTCAAAAAAGCGTTTTGGTGTTTAGTGGTAAATCTCTTCAAGTTTAGTATTTCACACCAAAGGTTCCAACAGAAGAATTGAACATAACAACAATGTTTATAAATTAGATAAAATAATGATTTTGACCAATAACAAATTCATTTCATGCATTGACCAATTTTGACCAATAACAAAAAAAATTCATTCTTTAGCTACTTCATTAAAATTTCGTGATAACTCAAAATTGTCCGTATAATTTTAATTTATAACATTCTCCGTTCGATCTATGACATAAAACTTTACAATTTCATGAGACACATTCGAAATTTTTCGTTAAAATATCGATTTATAACAGGACATTTTATAATTTCATGTTATAAATATTCAGAAATAAATATATCGTGGATTTAAATCATTAAAATAAATGTCCCTCTTTCGAAGTAGCAACAACATTCCTTATGAAAGTTAGCACTGATTTGACTAATAATTTATATTTAATTCATATGGATGAAAATTGATAACGCACGGGTAATCTTTCAGCGGTTTAAAAGGTAAAGTAAAGTGTTTGTGGGTTAGAGGCGCATCAGCAACTAGGCTATTTAGCGACTGGACCTACAGCTTAACGTGGGTTCCGAACCACGGTCATCAGCTTCCGACAAACCCAGGCCAGCACCCCCCTCGGGCTATAAACCCTTGGTTATGTGCTTACCCATAAGTCTATCAGGAAACCTACCGACTGGCGAGTGACCAACGTGGAACACTTCTCAGAAGGCATCCGGCCTTACCCAGCCTTTAACTGGCGTGACTGAGGGATAATTCGTAGTCGGATTTTACACAAACATTTAGGAAAGATAAACGGACAGAAGAAAGAAAAATAACCATCCGAGCGCTGGAATCGAACCAGTTATCGCTCCAGCGCGGATTCGGCAAAGCAGGCGCTATTACCGAAATCTATGGGGTGAAAACAATAATGAGAATATAACATTCTATACATAGAGAATGGCTTTGATGACCTAACATAATAAATTGGAAAAAATGTCGAAATGGATAGCCGTTACTATCTGGTAAAGATGGAACTTATTGTACAAAGTAAAATAATAAAATATAAAGAAAAAAATTAAAGAAAAACAATAAGGGAGAAATCAAAGAGTACACATTTTTCATACTTTTATTAATTTTATTTTATCTCTGAATAATGCGACAAAAAAATCTTCTTAAAAAACTATCCAGTAACTTTTATCTTTTTTGCGTGTGTGTTGAATTTACTGGAACAATTTGTTTGAATTATCTGATGGAGAACAGATGGTTTATGTGCGAGCTGTGCGGCGACAATATTTTTGTGGCAAAGCGCCTACATTGCCGCGCAAGTACATTATATACAACACTTACAGCCCGCACAACGCAAATTTGTATTGATGTGGACCGAGCTTTATTAATAGGTTGATGCATAATTAAGTTCGTTTTTTTTCAACAATTTTATTCAACAAAAACAATAAAAATATTTAACCAAAACATGTTTAAATGATTATTCTGGAGCGTATTCACCATCGACTTCAAGAACTGCTTCCCATTTGCTTGGCAGTTGGTCGATTCCTCGGGCCAAGAAGTCACGATTCTTGGAGGCGATCCACGCCTTAACATCGGCTACCAAGTCATCCAAATCGTCGTAGACTTTGTTCCTTTGCCAATTTTTCAGCGACCTGTTGACGTGGTAGTCCGTAGGTGCTTCAGTCGGTGAATATGGTGGATGTGGGAGCAGATCCCATCCCTTATTGGCGATGGATTCGACGACACGACGCTCAACATGAGGACGGGCGTTATCATGGTGGAACACGATGTGGTTTTTTTTGCGCGTTCTTTTCGCCTCGATTGCAGCATGAAGGCGGTTAAGTTGAGCCAGATACACGTCGCTGTTAATGTTGAACTGCTGCTTACCATTTTTGTCCGGAATTCGCCACTGCTGACGCTCATCTGCAAAAAAACAAAAAATGGGAGAAAAAAATTGAAAAAAACCACTAACCATTCTCGTCCCACCAATAGCAAATGCCATTTGAGATGATCTCCCAGTGGATGATTCCGCTTCTGTCCCACCAAATGCACCACATTGCCTTCTTACAGTGGACATCTTTCGGTATGCCTTTGGACGAAACACCTGGCGATACGCAAACCTTCTTTCTTTTGATGTTTTTGAAGAGGAGCCAAGATTCGTCTCCAGTGACGAGGTTCTTCAGAAATGGTGTTTGTTCATTTCGCTGCAGCAAATCGGTAAAAATTCGAACGCGATCGGCTTTGTTGTCGTCGGAGAGCTCGTGAGGGACCCATCCAGCCAATTTCCACAGCTTTCCGAGCTTTTTGAGACGACGGACAATCATTGACTGGTTGACATCGAAATCGTCGGCCAGCATTCATGTTGTCAAGCTTTCGTCCTCTTCCACCGCTGCCAGAAGTGCCTGATCGTCGAAATCCGATGGTCGACTTCTTCCTTCTTCATCTTTAAGCGATGTATCACCATCCTTGAAACGCTTAAACCATTTTTAGACCATTCTGTCACCAATTGTTCTTTCACCAAACAGTTCATTTATATCGCGCGCGGACTCTGTTGCTTTCCATCCTTTCTCGAAGTGGTAGAGCATAATATGGCGTAAATGTTCATGATTTTCAACACGCATTATAACAATACTAAACCTGAAAGATAAGTTTATAAAAAAAAATAATAAAAAATGCAAATTCCAACAAGTTAAAAGTAAAAATAAACAGCGAACTTAATTATGCATCATCCCAATAGATGCAAGTACAAGCTGTAAGATGGCTTGTCGCGCTAAAACTGGGTCCACACCAATAAAATTTTGCGTGTGTGGTGAATTTACCGGCACAATTTGTTTATATTATCTGGTGGACCACAGATGGTTCGTGTGCGTGCTGTGCGGCGACAATATTTCTATATGACTCTGGTGTCAGAGCGTCTACATTGCCACACCACATACAACACATATTGTCCGCACAACGCAAATTTGTATTGATGTGAACCCAGCTTAATACATCCGTATATCTCAAAAATCGAGCGGTACAAGCTTATAAAAGTGGTGAGAAGCAATGTTCCATTTCCAAACATTTAATGCTCTCTAAGTCGGTAGTGTCGCGAACTGTTCAACATTTGTTTCGTCGTGGGATCGTACTGAACTGACGAAACCGGAAAGACCGAGAAAAACTACTTCACAAATAGATAAAACAAAATCATTAATATAAGTTCCGCGGATCCATTTAAGAGCGTTGCATATATAAAAGCAGATTTGGATGGCGTGAATGTATCTATAAGGCGAAGATTATGTAAGGAGGGTTGTTCGGATAAAAACCAACCAAAAAAAAACACTATTATCTAAAAAGAATAGAAAAGCCCGATTAGAGTGCACCATAGAACAAGTGCATTGGATCAAGGAGCAGCATTAATCAGTAGCGACGGAATCAGGCACGTTCGACGTCCAGATAATAAAATACTTGGTCGAGGAAACGTTAAAATATGTAGTTGCTTCTCATATAGAGGTATTGCTCCAGTCGGCATTTTGGATAGATTTGTTTATGCCGATATTTTAGAAAATGTTATGCTATCGTTTCCCGAGTGGAATATGCCTTTAAGGTGAGTTTACATCACGATAATGACCCAAATTATATTTCAAAATATGTGAAATGTTGGTTGAAACAGCACAACACTGAATTATTGAAGTGGCCAGCTCAATTCCCGGATTTAAGATAGAAAATTTATGGAAAAATATGGTCGAGAATTTTTAAACCCAGCATAACACAAAATTAAACGATATGTTTGATGTTTTGAAAGAATCTATGGATAACTTAATTGACTCAATGCTAAAACTATATCAGGAAGTAATTAGAAATAAAGGCTATTGAATCAATTATTGCTTACAATAATTAAAAAAATGGTTTTCTTGCCTTAAATAAACTGTTTTGAAAAGTTGCTCCATTTTTTGTCACATGCTAATGATAAGAAAAGAAGCAACGTGCCTTATAATAGTTTTTTTATTATGTTAGTTCTGTCTTACTTAGGGTTTACACTGGTTTAAGTAAGGGATTTTCCCTTAATTGTAGAATTGAAAATATTTTATTTATTGCTTAAGTTTTGTCCGATACTGTATCTGAAGCAGTGAGAGAAAATTACAGCGTATGAAAACCTTCAAGTTCATTCATTCACAAAGAAAACAAGGTGGTGGATCACAGATTACACGAAAGAGTCAAAGTAAAAGACGTAAAGTTCTGAAAATTAATGCAGAAGAAGGTTAAATTAACGAAAATAGAAATAACTCAAATTATAAAAAGAACTAGACAGCATTCACCGAAAGAGTTTCGATACAGAATTAATAAACACTATCCAAATAACCAGAAATTATTCTTCAGCACATTAAAATATTAGAGACACATGAAATCGACAAAGTTAAGAAACTTAAAAAACAGAGAAAAAAATTATAAAGAGGAAAAAATAATGGAATTATGAATATAATATTTCCAAGATTAATGTTTTGATATTTCGAATATAATAATTTCAAGAGTTCAAACATGAGGAAAAGCGTGAAAATATAGCACAAGGCAAGGAACAAGTAAACAAACGTTACAACTTATGTACGATCATGAAAAAAGTAAATTTAAACTAGCTAAAGCACCATGTGAGGATGGAATTACGGCAGAAATGATAAATAAATTTTGGGTTGATGCGAAAGGTCGTCACGTTTATTTGAAAAAAAAACAAATTTATTACAAAAGAAATTATATTTTATCAATATAATACCTGCTGTTCTATTCAATAATATTTCTCCATCTCCTCTGATAGCTGCAGAATCCCGCGCTCATAGAAGTTCTGAGGTTTCTGGCTAAAGAACTGATTCAGGTAATTTTTCTCTTACCTGGAAGTAAAGTTTTTACCATCTAGCCCAAAGGTCTTCAAACTACGGCCCGCGGGCCAAATCCGGCCCGCCAGTGTCATCAATCCGGCCTGCGACTAGCGAATTTAGCAAGCGTATGTTCGTTTAGGGCGTGTACTTGGCTGGAAAACTAAAACGGGTTTGGCCCTTGGAACTTACTGGAGTAATCAGTGTGGCCCTAAGACTGGAAATTTTAGAGACCCCTGATCTACCCATAGGGCACAAGGCCGTGAGAGTATGGTGGATGGACTAAAGTATCCCAGTTCAGTTATAAATCTAACGTGTTGTCCTGGCCTTGCTAACCAAGCCAAGTTGACGTAATCGTTTTGATAATGGTTGATTTCAAGAATTTCTCCTATCTCTCAAGTTGTTCCATGCCAATTATTTTTTACTTAGCGCCAATATCTCGTTGACAGCAACTTCTGCCGGTTATCCAGAACGTCATGCATCCGTGTTTTATTTCAATTTAATTCCGTCGTTCAATTTGGGGCAACCAATATAATGCAAATATTCATAGTTTGATATCGCAAAGTGTAAGGACTTTAATTAAATTAAATAAATAAAATAGGATTTTCCAATAAGAATGTCAGAACTTATAAATGTAAAAGTGGCAACTATGTTTGAAAGATATGTCACTCATAAACTGCTGTACTCATTACATTGTCTCAATTAATTTCATCCGCGTCGAACATAGGCGAGTTGGATTCTTGGGTTGAAAGGCGACCCCTACTTTGGGCAAAATATAATCTCCGCCGAAAATATATTGGTTTGGTTCAGTTCTTGGGCTGAGGGAGTAATAAGACTTTTGATTTTAAAGAGAATGATGGAAATCGTGTTAGAGTTAATGGCGAACGCTATAGGAATATGCTAACAGGCTAGTTTTGGCCTGGATTGATAAATGTGGATATAAACAATGTTTTCTTTCAACAAAACGATCACATATTTCGACAGGCAATCGACTTATTACAAGAAAAGTTTCTTCGACGCGTTATTTCGCGAAATGGTAATGTGAACTGACTACCAAGATTTCAAGCTCTTGGATTATTTTTAATCAAGTTATGTCAAATAAAACCCCCACCAATTTTTGGGCTTAAACGAAACATTTAGACCACCACATTGAAATATATCGCCCGATATGAGTTAAAAATCGAAAATATTGCTCGGTGTTACAATTTCTTTGTTATTGGTTGATTTTTCCGTTATTTTGTGATAGTTCATTTTCTAAAAAGGAATAAAATATTTTTTTATTAGATAACAAAGTAAAAAATTGTTTTATTCCTTTTTAATTTCTTTGTTATAACGAATATTCGGTGTGAAGTTGCAGGTGAGCACCGAAAATAAACCCGAACAAACAGCACAATATTATTTTTTAACTGCCTTTTCTAATTATTGAAATACAGATGTAAAAAAAACAGATTTATTCTGCATTATCGTATTTTGCGACAAAAAGTCTAACGAGAAATTTAAAAGTTTATAGAAGCATTAATTTGAAATGTATCGCTTTGTTATCTTAATATGTGTATCACCAAATGACCTTTAAAATGTTGCCGCACTCGTACAGAAGGTAAAGTTCTACAATACCTCGTTTGAAATCCTGCTTCCTGAATACCTAATCAACTCAAGGATACCAGAACTAAAAATATCAACTACCATTTTAAAAAATCGTTTTATAAGTTTACATCAGATTGATCTAGTTCGAGAACATCCTCTTACACGTTCTAATTAATTATGTTTTTTTCTATTTTATAAGTATATATAAATTATTGGTTTGTTGGGAAAGTCTTTATGTCGTTAGTTGTATTATTAAATATCTTATTTTATTTTAAATTAATTACTCTTTGTGCATGCTGCCGCTATAGTTATGAATAACTATCCCATACAAGCTGAGATAGTATAGTAGCCATATACGAGGTGTGCAAATAAAGTAATGATTCTGGTGGAATATCGTTTGATCTAGTAATACTGTACCACTACTGGCTTACCTCTTGGAGGGGAGTGACTCCCTAGAGTCACTTGGTGGTTCGCAACAATTATTTGAACCGGATTTTTATAGTGCGTTCTGAAAATGAGCGACAATTTCGCGTAACGGTGGCCTGTCAAGTTTTGTTTAAGATTTAAGCACAGTACGACAAAAGTTTTCTTATTTTAGTCGAAAAGGCGACCAAAATAAGAATTTTGATTTATGGCGACGACTACGGACCGGATATTTTAATAGTTGTTTCGGAGAGTCACCTAGAGACTTTCCTGTTTTATCTCCAGTCGATTCCTTCAGTCTCTTCAGTATCAGTGGTCAGCTCCTCAGTCAGTCTGACTGGTCAATGCCACCCCCCTAACAGTTGGTACAGTACAGAGTCCAGAGTACTGATTGGCACAGTACTTGGATTTTGTCTCTTATAAAACATTTCGGCCGTTTGTTATTTGTGGTAGTAAGAAGGTTAATATAAAGCATAGTGTAAGATAGTTAAATACGAAAAACAATATCTGCCAAATGACCACCTCTTGATGCACCAGAGACGTCCACTCTTTTGTAGTTTTGGATGACATTTTGGCATAACCGTGGCATAATATATATATATATATATATATATATATATATATATATATATATATATATATATATATATATATATATATATATCCCGCGGGAGTTTGCTAGTCTCCTACCGGGCGCCTCCACAGGTGGCGGATAGTGGAATGCTCACCAGATATGGTGGGTACTGGGGAAATAAAATACCCAGGGCGGACCAAAACTAGCAGCAAAGGGTACGACGGTTCCACATGTTAGTGGCGGTACCCAACAGCGTCTGTTTCACATGTTAGTGGCGGCTGAATAAATATCCTCTATGGTTAACAACCGTAGTTGTAACTTGGAGCTTGCTCCACTTAAGGTTGATAACCTTCGACAATCAGATATGGAAAGGTCTTTTAGGAAAAAATTTCCACCGTCCAACCCCTCGAGGAAGGAGAAGACTACATCGGATTCGGTGGGTAGTCACCTAGAAGGCAAGAATGAATCGGAGCATTCGAAGTCACATGTATTCAGAATCAAACATAAACATATTAACTACATCGCAACACATAACATAAATTCTCTACTGAAAACCGGAAAACTCAAGAACTTCACAGATGAATTAGACAGGCAAAACATTTTACTAGCAGGGCTCCAAGAAATGAGAAATTCAACAGAAGATCCGTTTGAATCACAAGGATATAGAATTTACAATGGGAGGCCAGGACAAAGAGTCATGAAGCAATGCCCCCAATTTGGTACAGGATTTATAGTAAATTTGAAAATCATAGATTCCATAATTGAGTTTAAAGCCATTTCACCGAGAATTGCAACTATAACTTTACAAACCACAAACAAATTTTACACCATCATAAATGCCCATGCCCCCACTAATGAAAAAAACTTCCTAACAAAAACTATGCAAGAAGTAGATAATTTCTGGGATCTCCTTGATCAGACAATGAATCATGTCAAGATCCTTATAGGGGACTTTAACGCTCAATTGGGAAAAGAAAAGAAGTATCGAGATGTAGTTGGAAAGTGGGCTCCTCATAGATATACTAATAGAAATGGCCAAAGAATCATCGAAATTTGTAGAACGCATGGACTCATCTCCAAGTCTACATATTTTAAAAGAAAACCAAATAAACTCAAAACTTGGAAACATCCTGACTGGACAAAAGGGGAATGGCAGCTGGACCACGTATGCATGGACAAGTTCTTTCACAAGGAAATCCACAATGTCAAAGTTCTAAGAGGAACGGACACCGGCTCAGATCATTACTTAATAAAAATCAAGATTAAATTTACCCCTTTAAGAAGGAAGAGACAAAACACAGAGGGAGAGAAAAGGACATACGACCATCATCAGTTAATCCAGAATGACCAATACCAGAAAAGAACAGGAGCCACAAGACTAACAGACAATTTAGAAGAACTAATACCAATTCTTAAACAGAATGCAAAAGATCTAGCCCCATTAAATCCGCGGAAGAGACATGCCTGGTGGAACTCTGATTGTGACAAAATGCATGAGGAGAGACATCAAGCTTGGTTGAAATTTCAAACTCACAAAACAGAAGAAAACGCCACTAACCTCAAGAATGTCAGAAAAGAATTCACCAAAATCATTAAAAAAATTAAGCGACAGTATCAAAAAGATTTAATAAACTCAATAGAGGAAAATTATTATAAAACAAATTCGAGAGATTATTACAAGGCCTTTGATAAACAATTGCAAAAATACAACCCCCCTACATTATTGTTTAAAAATATGGATGGAAAAACAGCACATAATAATAAGGAAAATGCAGAGATCATGGCAGAAGCATTTAACAAGCTCTTGAACTGTGATAAACCTGAGGAACTTTTATCTATTGATACACAGACCCCTATAAAAACTAAACCGGAAAATATAAACCCACCTACAGCAAAAGAAGTTGAAACAGCACTTAAGGAAATGAAAAACTACAAAGCATGTGGTGAAGACCAGGTTTTTGCAGAGATGTGGAAATACGCCGGAAGTACAACCCAGACCTCCCTCCATATGATATTAAATAAGGTTTGGATATCAGAAAAGTTCCCGGAACAATGGACAACAGCTATAATCAACCCACTTCATAAGAAAGGTGATAGAAGTAATCCAGACAACTACAGAGGTATTTCCTTACTAGACGGCACATATAAGATTTTCTCTAAGATACTATATAATCGGATTAAACAACAACTAGATCAAGAGCTAGGTGAATACCAAGGAGGCTTCAGACCCTGGAGAAGCTGCACAGAACAAATAATTACTTTGAAGCTAGTCATGGCATATTATAGAAAACGAAACAACCCCCTTTGGATAACGTTTATAGATTTCAGGAAAGCATACGACTCCATCCACAGACCATCATTATTAAAAATTTTAAGACATTTTGGACTTCACCCAAAACTGATCAAATTGATAGAACTTACTCTAACTAATACAATTTCTAAAATTAAGTTCAGGGGAGAACTTTCTGAACCATTCTTGGTAAAAACTGGTTTGAGACAGGGTGACGGATTATCACCTCTTCTTTTTAACTGTGCACTGGAGTATATAATGAGAGAATGGTACAAGAACAACCCAAAAAATATAAAAATTGGAACCAAAAAGGACAACATACATTTGAATTGTCTAGGGTTTGCTGATGACCTAGCTCTTCTGGCCAATAACATTCAGGAAACAAAACAACAAATAAAATCTTTACAGGAAATAGCTCAGAATATTGGTTTGAAAATTTCATTTGAAAAAACAGAAATCATGTCAACTCAACTTCCATTAGTAAACAAAATTGAACTGGGTAGCCAAGAGATAAAAATTGTGGAAAGATTTAAATATTTAGGTGAAATAATCACATACAATTTGAATGAAAAACCAGCATGGCAAAGTAGAATAGATAGACTGGTTAGAGCACAGCATGTGACCAAGATCACATACAACAAAAGATGTCTCTCAATAGCAACCAAATTAAAACACTTCAAAACGGTCACTCAACCTCAAATTACATATGCATGTGAAACAATATTCAAAACAACAAACACCGTTGCAATAGATGGAATACTAAAGACAGAGAGGAGAATAGTGAGAACTTGTTTGAATAAAAATTATCAAGTAAATGGAGTCTGGAGACTGGCTTCCAATGAAACCGTCTATAAGGAAATAGAACCAGTGACGAGCACTATGAGAAAGAAGCGAATATCTTTCTTGGGGCATCTAGTAAGGACACCGGAAAGTAGAATCAGTAGGAGAATAATAGAGAAATTTTGGAATAGTAAGAGCAATATTAGATGGATCACAGAACTTAAGGAAGACATGAGAGAGTTGCACATCACAATGGAAGATTTAAGGTGCAAGTCAGATGCACTTAAGATATTGCAGGACAAACACACAGCACTACAGGCAAGGATCAACAGACAGAGGACAGGAAGAGTGATTCCGGAGGAGGAAAGGAAATTACGATCAGAGTGGATGAAGAAGTATTGGGCTGAGAAGAGAAAAAAGGACCTGAACCATAACTTGACTAGAGTGGTCCTATGCAGACCATAAAGTTAAAATAAATAAATAAATATATATATATATATATATATATATATATATATATATATATATATATATATATATATATATATATATATATATATATATATATATATATGTATATATATAAACTGGTTCAAATATATATATATATATATATATATATATATATATTCCTCTATTGTTAATGCACTTAAGCTTTTATTTGAGATCACCAGTTTTTAAATTACCTATATTACCATATACCTATTTACCTATAATGGATATCAGTTTTGTGGTACTGCAGATTTGTATTGTTTTCTAATGTAAGAATAATTATTTCCTTACCTAAAATCAATTATTTATGTCAGTGTGTGTTTAAGACTGTAAAAACTTCTCCAGATCCAATAAGAATGAACGTTAGATTTTTAAAAATAATTATATCTGTTACGTAAAAATTTATTATTTTATTTAAATTTCTTTAATTGGCAATCTTAGAAATTTCCGTTCTACTTCCACGCAGGAAACGACGGGGAAAAAGTCATCTTTCCATATTCTCATCGGTTTAATAAATTGCATGAAGTCAACAATGCATATTTGAAAGTAATGAGAAATGAGACTGAAATATTTGTTAATTCGCCATTGCATCAAATAAAACGGCACAGTGTGAGAAAATCTTTTGATCTTAAAGATGAACTGAATATGAAATTCATATACATTTGGTCAAATAAGTAATGAGAATTGTTGATTTAAAAACTTCTTTAAATATTTCTTAAAAAGAATTAAAAAAAAAATGAATACGAGGATTGCTATTTATGTTAGTAAGGTTATGTTATGTTAGCAAATAGCGAATGTTATGTTGTTACAATGATGTTGCTAGGCGCCATCTGGCATATATATCGTAAAACTTGACATTGTTGACTGTACAGGTACTAAGAACGTTTTGTCATACCGACGCTAAGTGTATTTTTTAGTGATTTGAAACTTTCATCTTCAGAATTCTCGTGCGATGCTTTACTACGACGTTCGACATGAATTATACAACTCACTTGGATTTTTGGTGATGAAGCACTTTCTAAAACCACTGTATATCACTGGTTTAGTGAATTCAATCGTGGCGGTCATTCACTCATAGACGAATTTAAAAAAGGTCGTCCAAAATCGATCGTTGTGCTATACCGTGAGATTGAGGCATCCCTGGGCATTATTATACACAAGTTATACATGAACATTTAGCCGTGAAAATGATTTCTGTACGTTGGATAATTTCCGCATAATTTGGCAATCGCTCAAAAAAAGACTCGTGTCGATTGGTGTAAAGAAATGCCCAAAAAATAGAATCGTATTGCTTCAAAAACCGTGTATAAAATCTACACAGGTGAAGAATCTTAGATATATGCGTATGAGCTCGAAAGTAAACAGCAGTCGACTATATGGATCAAAATGAGCCAAATCCAACAAAAGTTAAATTTAACTGAGGTAACCAATACTTGATGGAAATTAATTTTAAATAAATTAATGATTAATATCTAAAAATTTTTGGTTTGATAATGGGGAACCCTTTAAGTCCTTTACTGGCGGAAATTTTTATGGAAAACTTAGAAAATAAGATAAATCAACATCATTTGTTTAAATCATCGCTTTAGTGGTACAGATATGTTGATGACATTCTAATTTGTTTTACAGGTTCTGATAGACAATTAAATCAATTCTTAACTCACATAAATTCTTTAAATAAGAACATTAGATTCACAGTTGAAGAAGAGCAACATAATAGCATTAACTTGTTAGACTTAATAATTACTAGAAAAGACAATAAACTTGATTTTGCAATTTTCATAAACCATCACATACATATTTAGTTATACAGAATAAATCTTGTCATCCTTATTCACAAAAGATGGCAGCATTTAACTCATTTACATACAGATTAATAAATATTCCCATGTCAATAGATAATTATAATAAATATTTGAATGCCATCAAACAGATCGCAGTAAATAACGAACACGACCCAAACATTATAAATAAAATAATTAATAAAAAAAGTTATAATAAAACTATAAATTTAATATATCCGGTCAATAATATCAAGAATGCAGCGTACAAAACAATTACATATACGGGAAAAGTTGCCAAATTAATGTCGAGACCTTTATCCAAAACAAACAATATAAATACTTTTAAAACAAACAATAGTCTTGGACGCCTCATTAAAAACATTAAAAGTCAAACAAATAAACTCTATAAATCAGGAGTTTATTTAATTAAGTGCGGGTCGTGTCCAAAAGGCTACGTTGGACAAACAGGAAGATCTTTCTCCACTAGCCTCAACGAACATACAAGAAGTTACAATAAACAACAAAATAATTCCCATTATGCTAACAACTTAATATAAGAAAAGCATACTTTCAATGATAATTTTAAAATGTTACTTAATGAGAATAAATCCAAAAAATTAAATATTTTAAAGAGCCTAGAAATTAATAAATAGAAAAATTTGACCCGTCGATATTTTGACCCGTCAAAATATCGAATTGATAGGTCATCCACTGTACAATCTTGATTTGGCACCCAATGGTTTATTTTTATTCCTGTTCGTAAAGAATAAACTACGTGGTCAACGATTTTCGACACCAGAAGTAGCGGTTGATGCGTTCAAAATGCATGTTTTGGGGTATCTCAATTGGAATGGAAAAAGTGCTATGAAAATTGGTTCAAACGTATGCAAAAGTGTATCGATCATCACGGAGAATATGCTAAAATACAATAAAACCATTTTCAATGATAAATATTTGTTTATATTTACGATTCCGGATTCAAAAATCTCAACCCTCCTATAAGAAAATGGACATGGAATATCACCATTCAAGCTTAAGAGAGATAGTTTAGGATCAGGAAATGTCTCAAGAATTCGGTCGTACTATTTTAATGTTTTGCGTATGACACGCATGGAGATACTTGTTCCAAAGAGCCTAGTTTCATGAAAAAAAGCACTATCAACACGAGTGAACGATTCAATATGGGCCTTATATTCATGAAATGAGTCATAATCGATTACGAGACATGGATTTAGTAATTTGGATTGGAAACCAACCAAAAAACTTTAAAATTGGCCTTTGATAACGAATCCAAACATAAAAATATTCGAAAAAGCCTGCCCTAACAACGGGGCAAACCTCCAGTAACATCCTACGAGGGCGCAGACCTATTTCACACCGCGGCTTGGAGACTACCACTAAAAATAAGTACAGGCGAAATGGCCAGTTTAAGAAACTAGGCTGAAGACAGAACAGAAACTGTAGACGATCGTTGTTCCAAGAGATATTAGAACAAGTGAATGATTAGGTGAAAAATGATGAGATTAGATTGATCAGACATATATTTAATATTGCAGGATGTTTTTACGAAAGAATAAGCAAAATGTAACCTAAATAAACAAATTAAGATTTATAACTAATTTTCCCCTATCTATTTAAACCTCTATGTATTAGAATTGTTTCGACACACAGTGCCTTGTTTAGATATAATAATAATATAATAATATCAAAAATATCGCGTTCAAATCAACTGTATATACGAGAAAAGTTACCAAATTAGTTTCTAAATATTTATCAAAAAAAAAATATAAATATTGCTTTCAAAACAAATTTCAAAAACAAAAGTCTACGACATCGCATTAAAACAATAAAAGTCAAACGGATAAACTTTATAAATCACGATTTTATTGAGTCTAGTTCGTGTCCAAAAATCTATGTAGAACAATCAGGACCTTTTCCACTAAGCTCAATGGACATAGTATTATGTACACTTGATGTTAAAAAATCAAATTTTCAACGATAATTTAAAACGTTACATAGTGAAAACAAACCTAAAAATTCAATTGCTTTGAGAGCATTGAAATTAATTAAAGATAAAGTTGGGTATTTTAATAAATGACCGGATAAACTTGAATGGTTCACTCTCGTTAAATTTATATTGCGCGTCTAGACATTGAAAAAAAATCGAACTGCCCATCAACATTACGGTATTATTAGGTAGATAGATACTTTAGGTTTAGTTGTCTTACTATTAGTATGTAGTATGTAATAGTTCGTATTTAAAAAAGTCACTGTGTGTCGAAACAATTGTAATACATACAAATTGAAATACAGTGGAAATTTAGACATAAATCCTTGTTTGTTTATTTGCAATGAATTTCCATCAAGTATCGGCTACCTCAGTTAAACATGTGAACTAACTTTGATTCGACTAATATGTCAATTTTAACAGTGATAAATACCATCCGTTTAGTACTCTCATGTTTTTTCATAAATACTATATAAACATTCAGTTGCAACTAAGATGTTTGCTTGCCGGGTCAAACTTGATCAGAATTTATTTGCGTTAATGAAACGTGTGTAAACTTTAATTCATATTTGGATTTCTATATAAATATCTCTTGGTTTGGGTTCCATATAAGTTTCCTTAAGAAATACCATGCATTGATATGCACGATTTGTTTTTCAAGGATCGCAAAATATTAACGAATGAAATGGTCAATACATTACTGAGTACATTTTTTTAAATAATATAACCGTGAGTTCGGTGGACTGCATACAAAATTACATCAAATTATGGTCGCTGATTCCTCTTGCCTCCCATTACACCTCTCACTCTCTCTCTCTTTAAAGTTTTTGTGTCATTTTTGACAATATATTAAAAGGTGTCCCAATAGATAATTCTGGGATTTAATTTTGGCGTCGTTTTTCAACGACTTAACCTACAAATTTTATATCTTATCTCATGTCACCTAGAGACCCGGCAATTTATGGATCATTTTACGATGGAAGAACGTCTTAGAACGCTATTGTGCAAACTTACGAAAATATCGCTAGGGTATGTGAACATGGCGAAAATCTCTGAACCTCAGTTCGTCGTCGATCTCAACAATTGAACATAATGAAAACCTCTCTGCGTCCAATTTTGAGCCAAGATCTAGCCTTGCACGCGTTTAAAATTCAACTAACTTAGGAGTTAAAACCGCCAGACCACGGGCACCGCCGTGATTTTATCTTTGATAAAGTTATAAATAATGCAGAACTTGGCAATAAAATTATGTTTTCCGACAAAGCTCATTTCCACCTCACAGCGAGCAAGCAAAATTGTAGGATTTGGGAAAGCGCAAATCCTCGAGTGATGGCAGTGATGTGCATTGTCGATTGGAGGGGTACAGGGTCATTTTTCCATGAAAATAAACCCTTGGAGGGATTTATTTATAACATAATTAGTGGTTCTATTTTGGAACACATTCCAGATAAGCAAGTGGGATACAGACTGTGACTTTCATAGAAGACCTAATCGCAGCATACGATTCCGTCTGGAAAGAAGAGATGATGTGTAAACTTCTGAATGATTGAATGTCAACTGCAGCTCTTATTAATAACATGATAATCAAGATATTCTTTCAGGTTTGCTTGGGTGAAAGTGAAAGTACCAGGGTATTAAATAATGGTCGCCGCAGGGCTCAATCCTGGCCCATTTCCTCTTCAGTCTTTATATTTCTGATCTTCCAAATACTAGTTCAACGAAATTCTTCTACGCAGACAATGTCACTCTGGCTTGTAGATCGAAAGAATTTGGTCAGATAGAGAGAATATTCATAGAGGACCTAGCTTAACTCGTACTTTAAAAATGGAGACTGAAGTCCATTGTCAGTAAGACTGAAGTAAGTGAATATTAATGGGGTATCAACGGGGTGAGTATTAATGTGATTTTGATAGAACGCTGATCAACGTTGGACGTCATACCACGTTGTTTCTTTTTGTTGGATGAAACTGATATATGCTGTCATACATTATCTATCGGCGTCATTATTCTTTTTTGAGATGAGATAAAAACTACTCATAGAAAAACAAATTTTATTATATTTTTAATCCAAAAACAAAATTCACCTCTAATAATACTTAAAAAGCAGAAAATGAAAGAAATATTTTACTTTTTATGGAAAAAGTAAATATTTAAACATAAGTACAAAAAAACCTTAAACTTATTTTGTAGTGCTTTGGTGCCACTCTTCAAAACATTCTAGACACAAGGGTACTTTATTTAAACACCCCTTGCATCGATATACTGTTTCTTTACGCAAGCCATTTTTTTGTACGCATTATGCACTTCAAAAATACTTTTTTCTTGTTAGATTTGGCATTTGGATCACCAGGATTTCTTTCAAGCCAGTGGCCCTCTAATGGATTTTGACTTGTGGAGCATTTTGTTTAATACGCGATGCTGCCTCGCCTTCTATTGTCATGTTTATGACGTTGAATTAGTTTTTTCTTTCAATATCATCTGGACTTTCGAGTAAAGATTTTATAAAGTCTACGAATCTGCACGTTTTAGAATCATGTTTGCAATATTTTTTGTACAGATAGAAATCATTCCATATAGTAATATCCAGCATGTGAAATATTACTTTTTTGTACCATCGAATGGTTTTTCTGGGAGTCAAATAAGTTAACGTCATCTGGTCACATATATCGATGCCTGACATATGACGGTTATATACGGCAATTTCTTCAGGCTTTACCATTTCCATGTATCTCCATATTTCCTCCACATCTATTTTTAACTGGAATCAACCGGGGGTAATTTCTAGTCATAATAACATAATGATTATTACAGTAATCATGAGGTAATAATTAGTAATAATGAGGTAATGATCATTAGAGTAATCATTACCTGGTAATTGGGTAATGGTATCTGTAGTAGACATAAGGCAAAAAACGTTTTCATTTCATTAACAATTACAGGACGAAACTGCGCATCTCGGGAGTTTCTAGCCTTAGATCTATTTGTTGTGATCAAAGCTTGTCAACAATTATTTGAGCAATCAAGTACAAATTTCAATATATTCTGGAAAAAAGTATTTGAAAAGATCTTCTTGAACATCATTGATGTTTATGTTTATCTTTACACTGTTAGTGTACTCATCAAAATTAAAATCTGGCAAATCAGTGGTTGTCCTTTCCCAGTCTGAATCATCTTGCTTGGAGGGGTTAGACTCTAAAGAGTGTGGGGTGAGGTCTTCATTTGATTCTTGATTTGAGGTATGTTCTCTTCAATTTTTTTCAAATTGTCTTTTTGAATATTGTCTTTTTGAATAATTCTTGGACAAAGTTTCCTGCAAGTATCTTGGACCACAGTTTCCTGCTGCATGATTTTGATCTTTTGCCTTTTGATGGCTTTAAGACGAGTTTAAACAGGTGGAAATGTTTGTTCTGCTAAATCAGATATTTCAGTTTCATATGATTGAGCACTCTCACTGGTACGTAATTTTCATCTGAACCATACTCCCAACAAAAATCGGCATAAGGATCCTCGTCGTGTTGTTCTGACCATAGATAAACGCTCATATAAATTTCGTAATCAATTCTGCTCTCTTTGATACGGATCGTAGGTTTTTTTGTCTTCATCCATCTATAACCATACGAAAATTAAACGCTTATTGAAAAAATATATTAAGTCATTATTTATTTATGATTTGGACAAAAAAACTCATTCAAACACGTGCTACACAAATTACGACTTGAGAAACGTTCCTTCTTAAAGGTTCTATGTAACTGATGACGCTGTATAGCGTCGAGTACCAACTGTTTCCGCCTAAAACATGGAATGGAGGTATGGAAAGTAGGAGGATGTAAATTGCAGCGGCGTTTTTGGACATTGTATTTCTCTGTAATACGACAGCGCTGCTAAAATTACAATATACATCAATTAAAGAAGATACTCTGCACAATGTCACTATTCGTCAACGTGTTAACAGAAAACTATGGGTTAAAATAAACAGAATCCACACTGAAACAATCCATCAGACATATTAGTGGGAAGTGCCTCCTACGATCCTATCAAGGCAGCAGGAACGATTTCATGAGGGAATATTGTGTATTTTCTCATTTTTCCCTTTATTTTGTATACACTCATTGAACTATATGTTTATATGCTGCTTGATGCCATTCGAATAAATAAATAAATTCATAAAAACGACCATGATGAAAAGATAAATCCTAATGGCGAACGCTACCGTAATATGCTAAGAAACTTTTTATAGCCCCAATTAGATATTATGGCGCCTTAACAATACACTCTCAACAAGATGATGCCACGTGTCATATGGCGAGGAAAACTTTAGATTTGTTACGGACACGTTCCCCTGACCGCATCATTTCGCGAAATGGAGTTATTCAGGGACCTGTCAGATGATTTAATTTAACCTCAACTTTTTCCTATGGGGCTTCCTCAAGGCTAAAGTCTAATTAATATGCCAAATTAATATTGGCTAATTTTACGCAATGGATATTATTTTGAAAACGTAACTGGTCTTTACTTCTTGATAAAATAAACAACCATCTATTTTTCAGTGGTGGCTCGTAAGGGAGCGCGTTGGGACGCCGCCCCTCCAACATTTATCACAATAAACAATTTTTCAGAGCAAAATACCATATTTTATTTCCGTTCAGTTCCTTTCCTTTTACTCATTTTCCTGGTTAACCTCCTGTGTAGGGTTTCAATAGCCTAAAAAGTAAAAAAAAGGAAGGGGAAGGCAAAAAAAATCAGTAGAACTATTTTCTTCTACATCCGCCCACTTTAAAAACCCACGAGCTGCCACTGGTATTTTTTTTAAATTGTTGGTTATATTTAAAAAGGGAAATCCCGAAGTAGCTATTGGGATATCTTTTGTTATTATCATCAGAAAGAAAGATGACTTTTGTTTTAAAAATATGAAGATGTATGAAAAAGCCTGTTAAGTTAGATTTTTTGTAATTGTTAACAGTTTTTGTCGGCGACTTTATAAAATTGTTAAATTTATCGAGCACAAAATTTGCATTAATGTTTGTCTAAAAACGATATTCCTTGTGCTGAACCATTATTAAACATGTTAAGAAAGTGTTACGACAATGAAGTTATGTCAAAGTACAAGGACTTTCGTGGTGGTAGAGAAACAGATGAACTCTCGTTCAGGAAGACCTTCCACGTCAACCAGTGAAGAAAACATTACCAAAATCAAGGATCTTCTGCTCAGTAATCGTCGAGTGTTACCGAAGTAATTTCAAACTATTTTCCTCAATCCCATCAATTACTCAGTCTTTCGTATTAATCCGATTCCTTACTCTTACTTCTTCATTCCATTTTTCTACCCACTCAAAAGTTTTTGGATAATTTATGGCCAGATAATACAAGATAATTAAATAATTGTACTAATAAAAAAGCCTTTACTTCCAGTATTTTATTGTTATATATGGGATTTTAAATTGAACCTAAGTTCAATTTTTATTAACAATTTCCTTGAGTGCTAATGATAAACGACATAAGGGTAATCCGATAACGTTGTTAAAATCCCCTTCGATTCGAGTTACAAATGTGCTGGCGATACCCTGAATCCCATATCCTCCAGCTTTTCCCCTGAAATAAATAAATCATAATCAAGAATTATCGAAAAAAAATCAATGAGTGAATCATAAACATGGTTTAGAGGACAAAGCTAAAATCTTTTATTCGATCTACGAGATGAAGATAAAATTTTTATATGTATTGAATATTTCCTCGTTTTTTGGCGCTAAATGGCATCGCATCGCCAAAACCGCGGCGTTATCTACTTCACACATGCAAAGTTTTGATGTTGTCCGACAAAAGGAAAATCAGCGGGAGTAAAAATGGCAAAAAATAAATTAGTTTTTCGATATATTACCAGGCATGAGATTTAACTATTGGGAATAGTAAATAAAAAGGAATATTTATCATTGAAAATGGTTTTATTGTTTTTCAAAATATTTGCAGTGATGATCGATATACTTTTGTACACGTTTGAACCAATTTTCATTGCACTTTTCCCATTCCGATTGAGGTATCTCCAAAACACATTTTGAACGCAACAACCGCTTCTTCGGGGGTCAAAAATCGTTGACCACGTAGTTTACTGTTCATTGGGTGTCAAATTAGGACTGTACGTCGGATGACCCATCAATTCGATGTTTTGATCGGTCAAATATTGAATTTTAGGTCCGATGTGTCAGAGCTCGCATTGTCATGGTGAATCCAGAGTCCCAGGTTATTTTTACTTATTTCTTCAAAGACTTCTAACAAACAAATGGTTGTGTACCATTCAGAATTGACCATTTAACGCGTCTCTAGTGGTACTGTAACCACGTGCTCATTTATCCCAAAAAAACATGCGACCATGTGCTTCAAAGTGCTTTTTGCGCGAACAACTTTTGTTGAACCGAATAAAACATTTTTTTTAATTTGTTATGTATCACATTTATTTAATAATTAGTAAATACAAATAAAAGTAATAGACAACAAAGTAAAAAAAAAACCTCATTCAGTTTAAAAATGAACTATCACAAAATAATGGACAAATCAATCAATAACTTTTGTTGAGTTTGGCTCATTTTGAAAGACCTATAATGCTGTTTACGTTCGGGTTCATACGCATAGGTCCAACATTCATCACCTGTGTAGAAGTTGTACGCGGCTTTTGACGCAGCACGATTTTATTTTTTGAGCATTTCTTTGCACGAATCGATACAAGCTTCACAAATCTTTTTCATGGATGAACGTTTCATGTCAAATATTGAGTATGCTTTTCATACTATTGCCCAGAAATGGGCACGTGGGTACTCGACACACATTTTTCAACTTGACTGGGATGTTTTGGTCCATCCACCGTACTATCCCGATCTTGTGCCCCCTGACTACCATTTATTTTAATCTCTTCAACGGTTTAGATGTTAAAACTTTATTCAAAATCATTAGTCAAAAATGTCAGAAGATTTGTGAGCGTGGGAATGGACATACTATATCAATTAAATGTATTTTTTGATAAATAAATAAATAAATAAATATATATATATATATATATATATATATATATATATATATATATATATATATATATATATATATATATCCACTTTGAAGCCATTATCAAGAGAATCTAGTTGATTTATACCGAGGTCTCAATCTGCCGACTCCCCAGGGTTTACAACTAGAAAAGAACGTAGTCTAATACTACTAATACTTCTTCCTGGGTGGCAAGTTGACCCGAAAGCCCTGACCTGTATTGTATATTTGTTTCCGGATGTCGTGACAATGTCGTTTATCCGAAGGGTTTAGTTGCCGTCCTTTAGACAGGATTGTAGTGACCGAAGTGAGGGGTCATACTGGAGCAACGGCCGACAATGAAGCTGCCCTGTTTCTGATTAGCGGATTGTCCCATAAGGACGCCGTCGCTAGGAATTTGTCCAGTAATCTGGACAGGAACGTCTGAAGCTCTGGAATGTCTGTCTCCCGATGGATTTGCGCATTTCTTACAAACCATGGGGCATTGATTATAGTACGAAGCGCACGTGATTGGAAAGACTGAAGTCTTTTAATCGAAGTGGTTGGGAGAAACGGGAACCAGGCCGGATGTCCATAAATGAGGACTGATCGGACTATGGATTTATACATGATTAGTTCGTTGTCCAGCGTGAGCTTACTTTTTCTATTGTAGAAGAAGGTAATCGGCGTGACCTTGATTAGTTGGTTGTCAAGCGGGAGCTTACTTCTTCTATTATAGAAGAACGTAGTCGTAGTAGTAAAACCTAGTAGAAGACCGTAGTCTGCGCGACCTCTGCATTAATAGGTAAGGTTGTGGGTAGGACTCTCGGTTGAGGGGAGGGGGCGAGACGGGGGCTGGACGTTTGATTCGAAACGTTTGGATGGGCAATTCGGAAATAACGGGGTTCCATGTATTTGGAAAACCGTCATCCCTCTTGTTTAGGCAGTCTGGGCTTTTTTCGATCTCAATTGCATCACGAATTATGCGGGATTTGTTGGAATATATAGGTGCGATTACTTTGGCCTTGTCGAAATTTATTTTGTGACTCGTTTGGATATCATGTTCTGCTAGAGTTGAGGAGATATCCAATTTTCGGACGGCGAGAGAATGCTCGAATAGGCGATTTTGTATATGTCTGTTGGTTTTGCCGATATATGATTGGAAACAGTCAGAACAAGGAATCCCATAGATACCATGTGACTCTTGTGGAATATTATCTTTCACTGGCCTATGGGAACTGATTATATTTCTTTCTGTTGTAAATATCGTTTCGATATTAGGGGATCTCAATAGGTGATAAATTTTATAGGTAACTCCCTTGATGTGTGACAGAAGAATTTTAGTGGAACTATTGATATGGCTTGTTGCCTAAACTTTACCAATATGCCTTTTTATTTGACGCCTGCCATAGCCATTTTGAATTACTATTTGCCTTCTGTTCCTTTTCCAACAATGTTAATGATCTTGTGGCTAAAGTTCTCACCACCGAATTTAATTGGCATGGATAATGATGTGAATTTGCATCTAGATAACTGTTTGTGAGGGTAGGTTTACGATAGACTGGAGATGGGAAGCTTTGATTTTTTTGACATTAAAACGTCAAGAGAAGAGAGGGCAAAATTGTTTTCAGTCTCCATTTTAAATTGGACCTAGGGATGTATACTGTTCAAATGCGAAAGGAATAGATTCAAAGTGGAAGCCGAAACGTCGAGATTTTACAAATCTAAAACGCAGTTCTAGCCGACAGCCTAGCAATTATAATATATGTATCTCATCTATATAGATCTCACGTTTTTAGTACTTCTTTTAAAATTCGTGGCATTCTTGCTTGTAACATTGCTTACGGATGTTTCGATCAAACTCATCCCAAAAAAGCTTATGGTTCATTTATATAATTTCATAATCCTATATATATATATATATATATATATATATATATATATATATATATATATATATATATATATATATATATATATATATGTATATGTATATATATTTATATATATGTATATATATTTATGTATTATGTATGTAGTATATATATATATATATATATATATATATATATATATATATATATATATATATATATATATATATATATATAAAATATGAAATATTCTTAAATCTTAAATATTCCGAGGTTAGTAATACAATTTATAGGGGTGTTAACTTTCGCTTTTACTGTTTTTCTCTTACATTGGCTCGCCGGTGTCGACATAAGCGATGACTTCTTCGTCGGTTAGCTTGGCCATGTAGACGGTGGTAACCTCTGTAAACTTGTGAATCTTGTTCTTGTACCATATAACAACACCTGTGTAAACACTATTGGGGAGACCGCTTCTTGTCAAGCTAAAATAAATTTCAATATGTCTCTTCAGTAACTGTTGTATCACTACAAATATTGAGCTAACATATATAAAAATGTAATAAATGAAATAATGCATTATAATTCATTTAAAGGTACAATAAACAAAATGTAGTATACTCAGTGTCAAAATGTTAGACACATTTCGACAATTACACGGTTCAACAAATTTAATCTTTTTTGAGGTAGCACTGATGAAAATAGGTATATATGAAGTATTACGGTAACACGTTCAGTTTTTTTGATATAGGGGGTGGGCTCTGGGGAAAAAAATGAGACGACATATTTTTACAATCTAACGTGTTAAATCTATGCAAAGACATTACTGTAAGACATTACATTAAGTCATACAGCGACAAAAACATTCACTTTTCCTCTTGTGTTCTGCAGCATCATATCTTTTTAAAAACCAGCAGCAGTCGCCCAGCGTAGATGGATTCCAACGTCCATGGTATCTTACTTCTACAGTTTTGATGTCCTGCTGAACCCCCACTCCTTGAGCCAAACCAAACCAAACCCAAATTTTTCGGAAGAAACCAAATGGGAGTCTAAAAAATGCATTTTTATAGACATCCGACACCCTAGTATTTCATAGGCTTTCAAGAGTTCATCTATGAGGTTCTTATAGTTTGCATCTTTCATGTTGCTCAAAAATCCTTTCACTACACTTACAAAACACTCCCAAGCTGCCAATTCCTTTTCATTTAATTAATCTTGAAAATGGAAATCACAGCCTTCTTTTAGTTTTCATCAGTTAACTGAGAAAATATTTGTTTTAGGTACTTGAAACATTACCTTCTTTGACGGGCTTTGATTCGGTTTTGACAAGGTTTTTCATTAGTCCAAGCATAATACTGAGAGGCAAAAGCAGAACCTTTTTTGGGTATCAGTACCAGGTTCAAAAAAAGTTCTATGAGGCTAATCTTTCTTACTGTAATGTTCTTTTGTTGTTCTATTGTCTCATAGACACAAAAAAACAGCAATACTTTTTAAAACCCCCTTGAAGTCCTAAAAATATAGTTACCACTTTTAAATCCCCACAAATATCGCACTGATACTGTTCATATTCTTAACGCAATTTAGTATAGTTGCTAAGATGTCATATATTTCTTTCATTGTCATTGCATGAGCTAAAGGAATAGATGGGTTTTTGTTTTTCCATTATGTTATTTATGAAAATTCGCTACTCAGAAGTTACATGTTCCATATTAAGCTGATTCATTAACCCATCAATATCACAATAGACACATAACGAAACTTCCATTTTATAAAAACTTGAAAACGTTTCATTCCGTTTTCGGTAAAGTGAAACAATTGCATTTTTATCTAACAGGATCCTCTGGTTGAAGACTGAAACCAAGAAGTTCCGATTTTTGTTTTGTCAATCCCAGTCACGTACCAAATCAATTAATTTATTTCGAGTTATTAAATAAGGGTCACTAGTAGTTTAGAAGAATTAGAATAATTAGAATCACCGGGAAACATGTTGTCCAGGTTTATGGTCTGTAAATTCTCTCCACCCCATAAGAACAGCAAACGGCAAAGAATTTTTGCATGCATCCGCTGCACTAAATTTACGTGACAACTCACACAGCAAACATGAGGAGCCCAACTTTTATCTTGATCTCCAATTTGGCACTTAAAAAATAATAGATAGATTTTTTTGACTTTCTCGGATATAGATCTAGCTAATGACTTTAAAATAAATCATCCGCATACATAATAAAACTTATTCGCTGGATTTTTGTAAAATCGACGACTAGAACTACACAACTATTAGAACTACAAAAACGATGAACTGTCATTTTATATAAACTCGACTTAAACACTTGACTGTACTGTAAACGAAACATAAACAAACTAAGCTATAGAAAACAATAAAACTACCCTTAAAGGTTCGTAGAATACTGTAGAAATACCCTCTCTACTCTCTCCCCTCTATACTTTTATAGTAATTCCTGTAATGTCCAGTCCACAGTGAGGTACAAATAATTTCAATACCCCATGATATAAGAGAGAAGCCGGCACATGGAAATGGGACGTGCTAGGCTCACATCAATGTTACAAAAATCATGTTTGAACACATTTCTAAATAACATATTAATTTGGAAACTACAATAAAATGCATTTTTACTCATGTTGAAGTTGAACTGAAGACATTTCTCAAGAAAAAAATAACAATTTAATATTTTTAATTGATTTAGTTGCGTCAAAATGTTAGACACTGAGGGTAGCTTTATAGAAAAGACGATAACCTAAACAATCAATATTTTAATCTTTTGTGGTCTATCCACGACTTTCCATTAAATATAAAAAAAATTTTTGGTAATGAATTCTACAACTGTTTTATTGTTGAAGTCTAAATGACACTTTTCAAATGTTCCATATTTGTAAATTGTCTTGATTTACTGTAAGCCCATCTTGAAAGTACCTCCTAGACATTTTCAATGATATTCAGATCTGGAGAGACAGCAGGTGAGTCCATTTTGAAATATTATTTTGCTTAGACTAATGCGTTATAATTTTTGCTGAATGAACGGGAGCTGTCAGAAAACATTACCTAGAAATTACATTGGAGGTTATGAGAGCATACTTCTTATAAAAATTAGGGAACTCTACAACCCATCAAATATTAAGGTTAAGATTCACTTTTATGTCAGGTGATATTGGAAAATTTGCTGTTATAGAAATAAATAGTCGAAAAAGGTACGCAATCGATGTCTGTATGTGAGTTTCCTGTTTTGCGTAGAATTATCTCTTGTACTGCAGTTAAGTACTAGCAATATAATATTTTAAAGTTATATCGTGTTTCTTTAACAAGAAAAAGAAACTGAGTCGAGACGAGACCGGGTAAGCGGGTAGCTGCTCGTGGATTCGACACAACAGGAGCGTTATCTTGTTGAAACACGAGCGAAGCTTCATTAATTTCATTAAAAGATAACTTTTCTTGTTCTAATAACAGGTTTTCTAATATTAGGATAAATGTACGCGATTAAAAGACGTTAAGTTAGTTAAGTTCGTTATTAATTGTCATTGTGCAAAATACAGATTTTCATAGTTTTGAATATGTCGAATTATGTACCAGAAAAAGACGTTTTGCGAGGAAGTTTAATAAACCTTCTTTCATTTAAAGAAATTGGCTGTTGAAAGTTATCGAGTTTTAGTTGAAGCATATTGTGAAAATGCTCTAACCCAAACAACTTGAAGATGCAGATTTGCAAGCACTATTGGATGAAGGCTTTAATCATACGTTGAAACAATTGGCAGAAACATTTAATGTTGCCCAATACACCATTTTCAAAGCTCTATACACATTGGGAAAAATCCAGAAGGAAGAAAAATGGATTCCATATGAATTGAAGGAAGGAAACATTCAAAGGCGAAAAACCACTTGTGAAATTTTCCTTTCCAGACAGAAAAGAAAAGGTTTTTTTACATCGAGTTGTAACAGATGATAAAATATGGATCTATTTTGACTAAAGTGCAAAAAAATCATGAGTAGACCCAGGCCAGCCTTCAGCATCACAACCAGTGCGCACAAACATAGAAAGAAGGCTTTGCTGTTTTTTTGATGGAATGGTAGAGGTGCTGCGTATTACGAACTGCTGAAACAAACTGATGAAACGATTACTGGCGATCGATACGAACAACAATTGATCAAACTGAATGGAGCATTGAAGAAAAACGACCAGAATATGCCCAAAAGTAATTTCTTCAACATGACAACGTTGCTCCATATCGCAAAATGCGTAGAAAACTATTTGGAAAATGTTAAATGGGACATCCTACCCCACTTGCTGTATTCACCGAACCTAGCCCCTTCGGACTACAACTTATTTCGATTGAAACACCTACACCTACATTCTGACGAAAAAGTAAAAATTTGGCTTGATGAATAGTTGGCCTCAAAAAACAAAAGTCATTTTTAAATAGTTTTAACATATAAGAAATAACATGTCTAATAATGTTTCAAAGCTTTTTTTAAATCTCACCAAGCTCCGTCTTCAAACTTACTCTGTTATGCAGTGTATAGCCTCATCTCTGGTTTTTGGCTTACCATACATTCGACCATTGTAAGCCACCATAGTATCAGATCCTATAATCAAGTCTGGTTTTCTTGCATCATTTTTCAAGTTTTGGTACACGTCGTTTAATTTTCCAAGAGCAGTTTTCTCGACAAACTCAGAAAATGTATACTGCTTCGGATCCAAGTTCTCCTCGTAATCAGACGGTATTATCTCGAATTTTAATTTCTAAAATTAAATAATACTTATTTGGGACACCCTATAATATATAAATTTAAACAGGTATAGGGCGCCATCTCTTACCGTACTGTTAAGTAGGTTAGCACGTTGTTTAGAACCGCTTGCCAAAATTACTCTCATATTGTTCAGCTGACTCAGTAATGGTTCTAACATTTTCTTAATTGTTTCAAATAATCCGTATTAACAAAGACGATGCAGTTCACTTTCTGAATCAACTAACTATTTCAAATAATTTACTAGATCGGTATTACATAAGATGTGCTACAAAGAACACAACCAGTTAACTCACTCAGATTCAGCCACTGCCATCTCTTGGAAAACTAGGGTAACCAAGTTGAAAAATGCAGCCTTTACCGGTCTCTACTTTATCGATAAATAAAATTTCTGAATAACTCCGCCCATTATTTAATGATTTTTGGTGCCTTGTAAAAAAAGAATAACTGGTATTATGTTTTTCTCTATTCTTTTCTTTTCAATCTAAACTATTTTTTATAAATAAAAAAAAATATTATGGAATATTTATCGGTACGATTAATTAAATTCTATTAGTTTATATTATACTTACACCTCAAACTATAATATATACTTTTTTACAAAAAAGAAGACATTATCAATTAAAGACATTATCAAGAAAAGACATTATCAATTCTTCTAATGGAAACTTCGCTGTGAAACATAAACTCGAAGAGATTTACCACTAGACAACAAATTAATTATTTAAATTTCTCGACGCACGTTTCGGTAACCATGTTAGCATTATTAGGAGATGATTTAATCTAAATATTACATCATCTTTGCCAGATATTTACAAATAAACACCAAATCAATTTTTTTTTAATTTACCGACGCGTGTTTCGCTAGCCATGTTAACATCATTAGGAGATGATTGAGAGGAGATGATGGAACATGCGTCAAACAGTTTTGAAAAAGTGATTTGGCGTTTAGCGTTAAATCTCTTAGGGTTTAACATTTAGCCCCTAAAATTCCAATAGCATAATTGAATTTATAAGCATAATTTTTCTAGAGAAGGAAACCCGTACAATAGTACTATTGGGTACTTGTTTTCCGTTTTCTATAATTTTCCATTAAAATTGGAGAACAGTAAATTTAGAAACGTGATCCAAACGACACCCAACGAAGTTCATTAATATCTGAATGATTGTGGCCTGTCCATATATATTTTTTTTCCTTTATTTGGGTTTTTCACCACTATCTAAAATTCAAAAAATATCAAAAATACCTGTTCTTATGTAAAGAAAGTATCACTGGGTAAAAACAAAAAACCAAACGGAGACACATTTCTCAGTGATTCTTTTTTGTAATAAATTTGCCTAACGAACAAAATTTTAAAGATATAAAAATGTTATAAAAAAATTTACAAACTTTTAACGTGAACGTTTCGGAGGGTACTCTCCCCCCGTTTTCAAAACTAAACTAAAAAATAAATTATATTAATCTGTAATATATAAAGTGAAAATATACGAGTGAAAATAAATATATTTTTTTGTGTATGTCAACGATACTTTCATTGACATTTACATAAGAACAGGTATTTTTGATATTTTTTGAGTTTTAGGTAGTGGCGATAAAACTCAAATAAAGGAAAAAAAACAACGAAGTTCATTACTATACAATTTTCTATGGAGGTTTTATAGTACATAAACAAAACCTAAAGTTAGGTAATGTTGTCATTCAATCTATGTTTTAAAAGATAGACCCGTTTTACGTCATTACGATTCAAAATTGAATATTTTTATGGTGAAAGTTCATATAATGCATGTATTTGTTTAGAGATAGCGAAGATAGAGATGCGAAATGTTATATAATGCGTGTATTCGTTTAGAGATGGCAATGCTAGTTAGCGCGTAGCTTCAAGCAATTACCTTTTATATCGCTTAAACTAGGATTGCAAAGAAAAAGAGCAGGTCGTATTAGTGAACTGAAGAAAGAAGTCGTACCCGAGAGTGCTCAAAGGGACTCTGACAAGACAGTGGGAACATAGGAGCGATTGGTTGGAGAAAATTGGATGGGTTTTTGTTTTTTCTCTTCTGCAACCTTCGTGGGCTAATCCAGATCATCCTATGTTTGAAAGTAAAAAAAAATGTAAAGATAAATACTGCAAAAGTTGCATTGCATAAAATGGTAAGGAGATAGTCGTAAGTAACAACCAAAGGCGGTTAATATTTTTTTTTCTTAAAAAAAACACGTTTAATTTGGAAGAAAGGTAAAAAATGGTTTATTATGCATACGCCATGACTAGCTGCACATTTATCCCATTTCTCTGGCAATTTGTCTATTTTCACCAAGAAAACCCGTACATCTTTTGAGGTGGTCCAGTCATCAAATTATTAGGTGTATTAGAAAGTTCTGGCCATTCCGGTTACAAGTTTCAACAAGTATGCTCATATTCATTTGACGCATCTATTTTTATCACTGAATGTATACATGCTGATCTAGCAAATGAACTGAAACGAAAATAATTCATGTTAGTATTAAGTGAGACGCGAACGTGTACCCATGGCTACTGACAAAGTCCATTTACCCCTCTATATTTTCTAGGAATTCCAACAAGAAATGCTACAGAAGCATATAGAAATTTATTGAAAGTCTTTATGATAGAAAATGCAGAAGATGCTTCGAAAAATTTCAAATAGGTAATTTCAACCTTTCTGATAAGCCACTCTCTGGGTGACCATGTTTGATCGACGACGATACTGTCAAAATTATGTTGTAGTAATATCCTTTTTTGACAACATCGGAGATTGCGAAAAGGCTTGATTTAACTCAACAAACCATTTCGGACCATATTCGGAAACTAGGATTGGTGTGGAAATCTTCGATATGGATGCCACATCAGTTAAGAAGAATGAGTTTATTGTTTAGTTAGAATAGTATTATTAGTTAATTAACATGAGTTAAGAAGAATTTGAATGATCGAGTCATCATATGCACAAGCCGAACGAAAAGCTAAATTATCACTTGTTTCTGTTTTTGAAGAGCAAAACATTCCAAAACAAGATGATATCAGACAAGAACTGGTTTAATTTTTCGTCTCTAGGGATAAGGCATTTCTTAAAAATGGGATATACAAAATGCCATCACGCTGGCGAGAAGTCATAAATAGTGATGGAAAGTATATTATTTAATAAAGTTTAGTCAAGGTATGAAACATTTTTTATTATTCTATATTCTATATATTTTTTATTATATTTATTATTCTATATATTTTATTATTCTAAAAACGGACAGAACTTTGCAGTAGATCTAAATTTTTCGACACCTCCTGTGACACCAACTGTTAAAATGTTTCATGGAAAGTGTGTGAGATATCGATGAGAACAAGTGGTAGTCGAAAGAGGTCAAGTCTGATGAGGCAAAAGTTTTCGGTCAAGTGCAGAAATGATGTTTCTGACCGATATCGGTGTGTGTTATGGGGCGTTGTTACGCTGCAAAATCACTTTTCCCTATCTTGTAGTCAATTCTGCTGCATTTCGATCAATACACATGGTTTAAATGATCATGTATATATATATATATATATATATATATATATATATATATATATATATATATATATATATATATATAGCAGGTTATAGAAAGGCAACGAATATACCATGCCACTGTGCTTGGCTTTTATCGACTACGAAAAAGCATTTGATTCCATCTCAAAGCATGCGATAATGGATGCACTGCTTAGCCAAGGTGTTGAGAGAGCCTATGTAAATCTATTAGAATCGATATATGACGGAGCTACAGCCACAATTCACCTCGATGAAGTGAGAATTAATGTAGAACCAGGTGTACGGCAGGGTGACGCAATATCGCCTATTCTTTTCTCGGCTGGCCTTGAAGAAGTATTCCGTAAACTGGATTGGGAACAGGATGGTGTAAAGATCAATGGTGCAAACTTAAACCATTTTAACTTCGCTCAGGACAGAAGAATTTTAGTTTTAGGAAGGGATTTGGAGATTGTGGACAGCTTTATATATCTTGGGCAGAGGATTTCAATGGAGGGGAATACTGCCCGGGAGGTGGAACGGCGTGTTAAATGTGGCTGGCAGGCATTTGGAAGGCTCAACATAGTGTTTAAGAGTAGACTCCCACTTTGCCTGAAAAGAAAAGTCTTCGATCAGTGCGCTCTACCCGTTATGACATACGGAAGTGAAACCTGGACACTCATATCGCAATCAATTCCAAAACTTCGGGTGGCACAGAGGGGAATGAAAAGATGTATGCTTGGCATTACAAGACGAGACAGAAAGCCATGGATCAGGGAACAAACAAAAGTCTGTGCAAACGTCCGCGAAGAAGACCGAAAGCACTATGGATTGATGACATCGTTAAGTATATTGGACCCGAGTGGCAGAGGAAAGCCCAGGACCGTGAAAGTTGGAAGCATGCTGAAGAGGCCTTCATCCTACAGTGGATCGATACAGGCTGATGATGATGATATATATATATATATATATATATATATATATATATATATATATATATATATATATATATATATATATGATTTTTTCCGGGAGTACATTCTGTTGTCGAGTTGGTCCCCGTCGGGAGCTTGCACACGTTTCGCCAAAATCCCATTTCGCAACTTCGGTGCTTACTGTCGCGAGGTTTCAGAGAGTCACGAACATCGGGACAGTACGCACCGCAAGATGGCAAACGAGATTTTGGCGAAACGTCTGCAAGCTCCCGACGAGAACTAACTCGACAACCGGATGTACTCCCGGAAAAAACCCAATACATGAGAGAATAGAGACCAAAAAGAATAAATAAAAACCAAATAGAAAAATAACATTCTTATTTTAATAATAAGTATTTTTCACAACATTTATTTCAAAACACTTTTGCTTTTTTTTCTTTTCGCTAGTTTTTCTACATTTTTCATATAAATCATTTACATTTTTTATAATTATAATAATTAATTCATTAAATATAGATAAAAAGTAATGATAAATTGAAATATAACATTGTATTTAGAATATTATTTGCTTCCTTCTTATGCGGACACAGTTTCCACGATCGATTTTTTAATGATTTCGCCGAAATTTTCATTACACTCTTCTTGATTCGGATCGGTGGTACTTTCTGCGTTCTGATTGGTCGAAGACGAATCGTCTTTTTCGTTGGTGATGGTCGGCGATGATTGGTTGGCGTTCAAGTTGGTAAAAGTAGTCGATTCCTCATAGCTGGAGTAACTGTAGCGATTGTTCAGCAGGTCGCAGAAGGATTCGAGCTTGGAGTTGGCACCCACCGGGCTCAGATTGGTATACTGGTTCTCTTTCGTTTCGTGGGGGTAGTTTTCGGTGGTGAAGTGTTCGAAATTGGTAGTCGACGCTTGCGAGAAATTACCTAAAAAGAAAATAATCAGTTAGGTTTGGTTTCTTTTTCTATAATCTTTTTTTATAATGGAACATTTTTAGCAAATATGTGTAAAATATATTTGATAAATATCAATTTATTATTATCTAACTAACAAACTACAGACAATATATACATACATACATACATACATACATACATATATACATATATATATATATATATATATATATATATATATATATATATATATATATATATATATATATATATATATATATATATATATATATATATTTCTCTTAAATAAAGCAATCGGAACCGATTTTGAGCAAAAAATATGTGTTTTATTGTTACCAAACAACCATCCTCAACCAAAATGGTCCTAAGCTTTCTTTTGTTAATTTAGCACATTACATGTGACAGTCTTATCAATTTATCTTGCGTTTGTTCTTGTTTGCGGTTACTTCGTATCGAGTGGTATTTATTGTAATTTTGTCTTAGTTCACTTTCCATATTTTTTTCCATTGTAACCTTCTCATTTTTTTATTTATGATCGATTAGCAGGTTATGCTATGCTTGTTTTATGATTTATTAGCAGGAAAATAAAATTAACCCAAGAAAAGAACTGAACTGGATAATCGGCGATGAAATGAAGATGATGATTGAAGGTGTAAAAGAAATTATATATCTGGGAAGCAAATTAGATGAAACAACATCCCAGGAGATATAAAAAAATTGTATTATGAAGGGTAACAATAACAAAATTACTTTTTCCCTCCAGTCTGAAACCTAAACTTATATAAAGGAAGTCGAAATAGATGAGATTGTTGCAGTATCTGAAAGAAGATTACTCAGAAACATTTTTGGTGCTGTGAATTATAATGAAGATTGGATAATCAGGTATAACTTCGAACTTAAGCAATCGTGCGAAAATCTGGATATTGCAAACTCAGTGAAGGTTCATTTACTCATATGGACAACACGTCGAGAAAATGGCAGAAAGTCGAATATCAAAGACAATCATTGAAAGAGGAATTGAGGGTAACAGAAAGAGAGGTAGAATATGAAAGATGAAAAAAGAGATGCTGAAAAACCACCGCAAATATTGGCAGGGGGAGTGCTAGAACTCTATTCGAATAAAGGCGAAGGTTGAAGGAGATAAAAGCTCACTGACGGCCTGGAGCATCACAGGAGAATGAAGGACAGGAAGAAATAATGAAGAAATAAATTAATATTTTGTAAATTTAATTTTGGGATATGTCAATGATATTTATATTGAAATTCATTGTCATTGTCGATATAAATATAAATGAATATTCTAAAAATTATTCTGTAATGTAATGGTTCCAATTGTGTTCTTGTTTTGACGTTGCTATTGCAGCCCGTTGGCTTTTAAAAACGCTCCAAGGTTTTACTCTTAATAGTAGGAATTGAAATAGTTGAAGAAACAAATAACAAGTGGATTAATTTACGACAATATTCCGATTTCAAAACACCTTAGTGTTAACATCACGGAACTTTTCAGTCATAAAAATATTTCAAACTTACAATTAATCCAATAAAATTTCTCTTAATATTTGTCTTGAGATATTAAGAAACATTTCAACTCAGGATAGTTTGAAAACTACTAGATCAACTTTTAACGACCAGCTAATAAAATTTTAGAGCTTATCAATTTACGACTTGCCAAATACAAAATGATTGCACTCAAACTTTATACAACAAAGTTTTTAGTTTAGTTTATTACTTCATTCTTGAAAATTATTACCGCAATTGTTAAAATGAAATAATTAAAAAAGTATATTAAGAAATTATATTTGTGTTTGTTTTATATTTTTCAGAGTTTATGGGTGGTCTAGGTGTTATGGAGCGCTTTGTAGAAGATAATCGGGGAAGTGGGGACCGAATCTCAAGCTCCGGGAGTTGTTTGTGTTACACGATAATGCACCATCTCACCGGGTGCCGTCGCTGTTCTTGAATTTTTGGCGAGAAAACAAGTCTGTATGCTTCACCATCCGTCACCTTCACCATATATATATATATATATATATATATATATATATATATATATATATATATATATATATATATATATATATATATATATATATATATATATATATATATATATATATATATATATATATATATATATATATATATATATATATTTATATATATATTTATATATATATATATATATATATATATATATATATATATATATATATATATATATATATATAAATATATATATATATATATATATATATATATATATATATATATATATATATATATATATATATATATAAATATATATATATATATATATATATATATATATATATATATATATATATATATATATATATATATATATATATATATATGTATATGTAGCATATATGGATCTCAAGATTGATTTATTTTTCTTTCAGACATGTCTTAACACTAACTTTGATTCATTAGGGCCGGAATGCCGCCCAGATTTTTACTGTTAATCTCTGCCTGAATTCTTGACTGGCAGATAATCCTCTCCTACAGAAAATGCCGGACCTTCTACCCTAGCTACAGCCTAAAAATCTAGTAATATCCTGGGTCAACTAGAGGATCTTCAACCCTTTAATCCTCACTCCCATTTCGGGAAGTAATTTGTTCATATAAGTAAGGGCCCAAGGGCTAAGCTTATAACTTGAATAAAAAAAAACTAGAATTAGAATATGTTGAGTTTTGTGTTTGTATTTTACTTGATATTACTTTAGCAGCAATTATTTTGTGTCAAGGTGTGGAAAACAAAAAAACAACCAGAAAATTTTCCAAAAACGAAATTAAAATAAAGCACTATCAAAAATTCTATGTACACCATAGCCGTGCTATATGATGATGAAATAGTCAGGACATTCTACTTGCACTTGATATACAAAAATAATATGTAAATCCACTATGGTTATTATAACACTCTGTAACTCTGCGAGGCATGGCCCGAACTAGATGTTCTAGTAAAATCGAATAGATTTACCACTATACACCAAATAACTTTTTAAAATTTCTCGAAATGCGTTTCGCTAAACATGTTAGCATCATCAGGAAATTATTCAATCTAATTTTAAAACTAAATCCCTTCGAGTTTAGTGTTCCATGCTGATGGTTCCAATAGAACACTTGATAGATAATCTATGTATACATGATGTAATTGTGTTAAAAGTTACTGATGGCCAGGACAGCCGTTAAGTTGCTTGACCAGGACCCAGCCCCACCCATCCCCTACATTGGAGGATACATGTTTCGTGTGTTTGTGGTTAGACTCATCATGCCGCAGACATATGCTATCTCGTCAAGAATAAGGAGACCCTCATCCACAATCAAACAACCCATACTTTCGCCGACTTCACGTCGGATGGCTCATACATGCTTTTTTATGATTTCTTTGGATTGTGTCCTATGAGACAACAGTAGTTGGTGGTTATACACCCCCAACTGTTGGGTTCCACAATCTCATGTGGAACGCACAACAACCTGCGTCTTCGCCATAATGAGCAATTGTTAGTTGCTTGACTGGGACTGAGCCCCACCCATCCCCTACACTGGAGGGCACATGTTTCATCTGTTGGTGTGCAAACATGATTGGTGGGCTCGCTCCCGATCAAGCAACTAACCATTGCTCATTATGGCGGAGACGCAGGTTGTTGTGCGTTCCACATGATATTGTGGAATCCAGCGGTTGGGAGTGAATAACTTCCATGTGTGTCTCCGTGTTCTATCGGCGATAAATCTGATTTTGTTGGTCACTTTAGTGTAGCTGTCGCAGATTCATAAACATTGACGGGCTGTATGCGGCATGGTGTTTATCATGCTCAAAAATGAGATTTGAAAGAACTCTCTACGGCGAACGAGTCCATCGTTACGCCGTATCTGCATACGTGGAATAACGAATGGAATTATACTTCGGGAATTAATTCCACCAGGGCAAAATGACACTGCTGACATTTTGACCAATATACAATGTGCAGATTCATACATTATTGCTTGTAGGTTAACAAATTATAAACCAGTACAATTAAAGGAAAATCAGTGGGTGCGAGAGAGAAAGTGAGTAAGAATATGAGCGCGAGAGAAAAAAAGGGTAGTTCGTGGAGTGGCTAGCGAGAATTTGGTAGATGTCGCAACTAGTCGACAGATCGGTGGGTAAAATGAAAGGATACTTTGAATATTCAAAGAAAGGTTATGTGTACTAAGGGTGATCTGCTTCCCGAGCATATACACTGAGTATCAAAATGTTAGACACTCTTGAATAATGATATTTTTAATAATAAGACTTTTCAAAATAACATTAATAACACTAAGTAACTGTAGTAAAATGAATTTTTACTCATCTTACGGGTAAATATACGCTATCAAAAGCTAGTTCGTTATTAAGTGTCATTGTGCAAAAATCATAGTTTTTCAAAGCTTTGAATATGTACCAGAAAAAGACGTTTTGCAGGGAAGTTTAATAACCATCTTTCATTTAAAGAAAACGGCTGGTTTGAAACGGCAAAAAATTTGTGAACGATTCAAGCGGTTTAAATGCTTTAAAAGTGGTGATTTTTATATAAAAGGCAAGGAGCATCCAGGACAGTCGAAAAAGTCTGAAGATGCAGATTTGCAAGCATTATCGGATAAAGACTCAACTTATACGTTGAAACAATTGGCAGAAGCATTGAATGTTGCCAAATTCCACCATATTCGAACATCTATACGCATTGGGACAGATCCTGGAGGAAGGAAAATGGGTTCCATATGAATTGAAAGAAAGGAACATTGAACGGCAAAAAACCACGTGAAATTTTGCTGGCCAGACAAAAAAGATTTATTTTGACAAATAAAAGCGCACAAAATTATGGAGAGACTCAGGCCAGCCTTGAACATCACAATCAGTGATGGCTTTCCATATCTACAACCAGTAGATATGGAAAGAAGGCTTTGTTGTGTATTTGGTGGGATAGTAGAGAGGAGATGTGTATTAGAAACTGCTGAAAACTGGTGAAACGATTACTGACGATCGATACCAACAACAATCGATAAAACTGAACCGAGCATTGAAAAAAAAAACTACCAGAACACGCTCAAAGACACGATAAAGTTAATCCATAATGGGAATAAATAAAAGTGTTTTTAGAAGAAGAAAGAGATCAAAACAAAGGTTTTTATCGGTTGCCAAGTTGATTCGGTTCGGCCAGACATACGGAACTCATTGTTCAACTGGGAAGTGACTTGCTCTGCCAAGAAGAGAAAAAAGATTCATTCTGAGAGTTGCATCGAATTTCAGTAAGCATGGAAAAGCAATTGCTGAGGAAGGTAAAGTTCAAACAAGAGCTCGAAATATCCAAAGATAATTAATCAAGTATTTGTAAATGAATACTCATTCACCGATGGTGTGGTATGTTGAGGAATTTTTCCGATTTTTGTGCGTTTTGGTGAGTTTTCTTTTGTTAAAAGTTCCTTGTTAAGTACTGAGAAGAAGTAATCTGATAGGCAGTGGAAACATCGTGAAAACTCAAGTACTTCTATATATATATATATATATATATATATATATATATATATATATATATATATATATACATATACATAACAGCTCTTCATTCTATGTAGATCTCCCTCTGCCTCTTCTCTCCATCTTGATCTTGGGCTGTCTCTCCACCCCTTTCCTCGTATGCTACTTTCTAGTAATTTTTTTGGGATTCGATCCTCCAGCATTCCAAAAATATGTCCTGGTCATCTTAACCTTTAGGATTTCACAATTCCTTTGATGTCTGGTTTCTTAACAAGCTCTTTTAACTTCTGGTTTGTTCGCTTCTCCTATCTGTCTATTACTATTTCACCTCTAAATATTTTTTTATACTATCATTTTTCATTTCTCCGTCCATTCATTCTCCATTCATTTCTTCCATTACGCTTGGCCATTATAATCAATGGACTTCCAATATAGTCAAAACCAATTTTTTTTTTAATAGAATATTTTTCATTTAACACAGAAAACTTTGATACAATAAAAAGTTGTTTTTTAATCGCTATCAAACTCTTTAAATTAAAAAAAAATACTTTGACGTAATCTATTTGCCATTGATTTAGTTTCAGTTCCAGCAACAAGGGTGGCTTTTTATATTTGAACGGCAACGAACCGAATAATTATTTTGAAGCTTTTCGCCAACGCAAAACAGAGATAATTCAACGTTGAATCGAATGTATGTACATGACGTTAATATCGTTATCTAATATTTTCATCATATCGATAGTCTTGCAATATTGGTATTGGTGCATTGGATGTAGTATAAATGATTTTTATTAATTTTTCAGATATGTTAGGTTGGTAATATAATTTTATTCGAATTTGTGTAATAAAATATAATTTATTTAGTATATAAAACAAATTCTAATATTTCCACCACCTGATCTACAGAACTTAAATTTAATCCATCCTGTAATCCACTGACTAGTGCCTTATTTAAACTTGGGAAATTATTTTTTTTATATTCAATTAAATGTCGCCAAAAATATGACTAAAATTTCCCTTAGATCTGTCATAATAAAACAAAGTGTAAGATTTTAAGTTCTTATGCTTCCTGAACAACAAAAAATATTTTAGAAGCACCTCTTAAACACACTTGATTATTTAAACAAATAATTTTCATTGTATTTCATCAAAAATATTTTTTCCATAAAATATTTACCAATGAGTTTATTTTAATAATTTTTTGTACTTTAGGTTCTATATAATATAGGACTGATCAAATGTTATCTTTATTTTCGTTATTATGTAAGAATTTTTAATGTTATTTTGTATTTCGCGCTTCTAGCAAACGCCAGTTAATATTGGCAAGTTAGGTAAAAAAAAGAAGAAGGTTAAAGTTAAGTATGTACTCGCTTTAACAATAAAATTGTTGTTTTTTTGTAAACAGCCGTTTTGTTTAATTTATGAAGTCACCCTTACAACTTCAGAAGTGGGATTAAGGTTTTATTTAGGAGTTAACGGGAAAAAATTGTTTATTATGAACAGTGAAAGTTAAAATTTTGAGGTTAGAGATTACTATTATTCGAAAAATGGCTTCTGGAAACAATTCTGCTCAAATAAATGGTGATATTGGTGAGGCAGACTTTGTAAAACTTTGTGAACCCTACTGCTAATGGCGATGCCAGTATAAATCCTTAATTTATAAATTTAGTAAGCAAGCTATTGTAACAAAATATACAGATGCTTCAGCTTCAACATAACTTGTTTTTTTTGACTGTTTAACTTTCAATTAAGAAAGTATTGTATCATTTATATCTCTTTTTTAAGAAACTCTTGTCTTATGTTATTCGTTATGTTACACTTGATGCTGTAAACATAACTTGTTTAAGTAGGTATTTATGTTAGTTGTGGTTAAGGGTATATACTTTTATTTAGACTGTTGAGCGAGGGCACTCTTGGTGTCAAGAATGGCCGGGTTGTATGTTATTTCGTATTGCGCGCTTGTAGCAAACGCCAGTTAATGTTGACATGTTAGGTTAAAAAAAGAAGAAGGTTAATTGTTTAGTAGTTGTGCATGCTTTAAGAATAAAAATGTTGTTTTTATTATTTATAAAACTAAAAAAAACATATCGTAGTTTTTGAAAATTAGTGATTTCGTGTTAATCATTACTAACTTGTGATGTTGGTTATCCACATATTTTTTCGAGTGGTAAACATGTCGAATTTCAAACCAAATAAAGAGCATTTGTCATGCTATGCCATGGAAAAGATCCAGAAAGCGGGAAAATGGGTACCACATCATTTGATCGACAGATGGAAAAGCAGAAAGCGGTGTGGAAACTTTTGCATTATCGGCATGAAAAACTTTTTTTGCATCGGATCGTGACTAGAGACGAAAAACAGATATATTTCGAGAACTCAGGACGCAGAAATTCATGGGTTGATCCATGACAACCATCAACATCGACCGCAAGATCGAATCGCTTTGGAAATAAGACAATGCTGTGCATATGGTTTGATCAGAAGGGTGTCGTGTCCCACGAGCTTCTGAAAATTCATTAATCGAAAAGCGGCCAGAATGGGCTGTGTGATTTTGCAGTACGATAACCTCCATCACACAGTGAAACTGGTCAGAGACACCATTTTTGCACTTGGCTGGGAAGTCTTGCCCCACCCGCCGTATACACCAGACTTGGCCTCTTCCGACTACAGCTTGTTTTCATCGATGTATCACGCACTTTCCATGAAACACTTCAACAATTACGGATATGTCGAAAAATGGCTTTATGACTTGAGCACCTCAAAAGATGTACGATTTTTCTGGGCATCTACAAATTCCTGGAAAGATGCGAAAAATGTTTACATACTTTCACTAAACTATTTTTTACCTTTTTTCGTTCCAAATGAAACGTGTTTTCCTTTATAACAAAAAATTAAGAATTATTAACCGCCTTACCTAGTAAAGACGTAAGGCTTATCGACTTGAAGCAGATCCAGGTGTGTTTTTATCGCACTCCGTATCAGTGAACATTTTCTCGTTGTGGGATTACTGTAATGTCCATAATAACTGATAACAGTACCTAATGTTTGTTGTTATGGTTCCGGAAAATAAAAACTGATTTTGGATATTTGTACTGATGCTAAAAACACCAATTTTTTGTAGAAGTTCTTGTTTTTCAGATATACGAGAGTCGTTCAAAAAGTTCCCGGCCAGCCAAAGAAAATATAAGGTTTTTAGATTTATTATTTTATTTAGTTCCCTGAACTTCCAAACGTAAGTTATGGAGTTTCGTAGAAATAATCTGAGACGTGTGTACAGATACGTTATCGTGATGAAAGAGCACTTTCTTTTCGACCAGATGTGGACGTCAATTAGTTCAGTAGAAAAATGTAATATTCTTCGGTGATGGTTCTGCCTATTGACAAGTAGTCTATGATCACCATACCACAGGAATCCCAGAAAACCATAGCCTGAAGCTATGACTTAAGCTTGACTTTTTCTGAAGACTGACTGCTTTCTTTCACTGGTTTGAAACGTTGCTTCCTCTTTGGCGTATAATGGTGAATCCAGATTTCTTCATCTACTGTTATAAAATATCGAAGAAACTAGGTCTAAGCATTCTTCAGAAATGTATATACGAATGAGTATTTGATATATTAAAAAATGCCTCTTATGTCCATCTGAAAACTTTGTCATATTCAAAATATCGTATAAAATCGGCATTTTTTTAAAGGATGCTCTTATGCAACCCAACCTCAACCAACCCTGCCTCTTCCAACTGCTTTCCTTGCGACTTGAGCTCGACTGATGACGGTTGAAGGTTAGAAACCGGTCCCGAGAGATACTTGGTGACGCATGGGGGCGGTTAGGAAGAGACGAGCGATGGCACCACGTTCAGTAATAAACATTTCTCTCCACTGTCCCGCTACGATATGTACTAGACTAATTGAAAAGTTGGCAGAGCGGAAATGATAAAGCAAGTTTTATAGTTGAAAAAATTACTTTATTCTTCCGTATATTCTCCCTTAAGCTCAATACATTTTATAGCGGTTCTCCAATTCATTTATTCCATCTCTGAAGTGATTTTCTGGAAGTCCTTTAAAATACTCATCTACGGCTGCTATAATTTGTTCGTTTGATGAAAAACGCTTACCACGTGAAACAAATGAAAGTCACAGGGGGGCAGATCTGGTAAATATGGTGGATGACTGTCAACTGATGAGTGAGAAAAATGATTTTTTGTTTTCTCAACCAGGTCTTTTTTCACGAATTTTTGCCTCCAACTGATCCAAAAGGTTTGAGCCCTGTTATTGCTTTGAAGTATTGAGGGTAATCAATTAATAAAATGCTTTTTGCTTTCTAAATCGATTTTGACTACTTTGACTGCTTAGGAGCTGAACAACTGGGCTCAGTTTACCCTGCGGTTTGCTGTCGCAATTCAAAAACATAGTAGTAAACACAGGTCTCATTTATAGCTTCAAAAGGACGTTTAAAATTTATGTTATTCTTTCGAAAAAGATCCAAAAGTTGGTAAGAAAGTTTTACTCGAAGTCGTTTTTGATCAGAATTTAACAAATGCGCTACCCATTTTGCATATAGCTTTCTCAAGCCCAATTTCTTTTTCAAAATATGAAACACCCATTCAGTTGAGATGTCCATGACCTTAGCAATTGCACTCAAAGTCAATTGTCTCTCATACACAACCATATCATCATATACAGATTAATTATTTGTTCACTAGTTCCACTTATTGGACGCCCATAACGACTATCATCATCTAAGCTTGTACGACTACCTTGAAACTCACCTGCCCACTTACAAACCATTGATTTTGAAGGATTTTGAAGTATCAGACTCCCCTAATAAACTTGCTATTTCACTATGAATTTCCATTGCCTTTGAAGCTTTTTTACAAATAATTCTTTGTATTCAATACACGATTTTTAATATATTCCATTTTAAAAACTAACACTGATAAGTTTACTTTAAGCTGCTGTTTTTGTATGAATGAACTGATAGACTAGAAACTTAGAAACTTCATGTATGTTGATATAAATGATGAAACTTTAAAACGTAGTAGATTATATAGTTATTTTACTGCTTTACAGGAGGAACCTATATGCATGTGTGTATGTTTCTAAATCATTCGATTAGTTGATTCTGTGAAGTCATGAATGAAGAGTCTAACTGGACTCTTCAATCTTAGTTAGACTCTTAGTTCATCCTTAGTTGCACTTCATCCTTAGTGACTCTTCACAGAATCAACGGATCGACACCCGGAATGATTTAGAAACATTATCTACAATCCGTTAAAATATTAGATGTAACATATATATATATATATATATATATATATATATATATATATATATATATATATATATATATATATATATATCAATATCAATGGTAAATTTGTGTCAATCTTAAACTGGCTTATTTTCCCTTTGGACATTAAAATGTTTATATGAAATATTCTTGTTTTCCATGCTTTTAAAACAACAAAGCTACAAATCAACACTGGATTAATTGAAATTGGCCGCCAAGAAATGTTGTGGTTCAAGGAAAACAAAATGTAATCAACAAACCGTTAGTTGAAAGAAACAAAAGCTGGGGCTTATGAAACAATTTGTGAAGGCTTTCAATCGGGATGGAATTTCTTTTGGCTACTTATAACGTAAAAATCCTGGGTTTAGCACGCAAAAACGAAAGGATGGCGCATTTGATAGTCCTCAAATAAGGTAACTTATCAAATATTTACAATTCACCGAATCAATGACCGAGATCGAATATAAGGGCTTAGGTGGGTTTGAAAATTTCAAAAAAAATTCATTTCATTTTTTGTCTTATTAAATAGTACAATATGTTTAAAATATTCTCCTAAAATTTCAAATCGATCCGAGTAAAATTCTAAGAGATAGACCTTTCGGAAGTTCCGTCCATCAGGTCACGTCAGTGCGTATGAGTAAAGTTACAAGATCTGATCGAACAACTAGTGGTCGAAGAAAAGATAGATCAAAAAAAAGAAAACAATCATTTAATCCGAAAACTGCTGAGATAGACGACGAATCTTTCACCAGCACGTCGGCGAAAAAACTCAAAAGCCAAGATGAAAAACTCGTTCCAGAGGACGGTATTCTGCGGTATGCAATCATCGATTTTTTTAGTTTTTTCAACACTATCTACGTTTGTTCTAATGTAAAAAATGAGAATGGAGAGGACAAAATATGTAATGGTAAATTGGATTTTAAACAGTGTGTGAAATTTGGCCTTGGTTTCAAAATTCCCGTAGAGTGTGAAAAATGTCAGCCTAGATACATTTTATGGTGTCAAAAAATTGGTAAATCATATGAAATAAATCGTAGGTTTATATTTGTGATGCGAATATTAGGCTTAGGACATGCTGGATGTAAAAAATTCTGTGGCTTGATGGATATAAGTTGTTATTTTTTGAATAAGTCAACATATGATTTTTATGTTCAGAAAATTCATGAATGTGTTCAGATGGTTGCTGAACCACGACAAATGTAACTGTATGAGGTGATGGTACTTGAAAAAAGCGCGTTTTTTCATCATTATACGCTGTGTCTACGTTAATTGGGTATTATAGCGGAAAAGTTTTGGATATTTTTGTAAAATGTTCATACTGTAAATTATGTGAAGTTTGGAAAAAAAACTGAACACAACAGAATTTGAAGAGTGGCAGGAAGATCATTTTGGAAAAAAACGAATGTAGTGCCAATCACCAAGGAGCAGCTGGTAATATGGAAGTTTCATCAATCGTTGCAATGTTTCAACGCTCTTTTGGAAAATACGGCCTAAGGTACTCAAATCATATTGGTGACGGGGACCCCAAAACATATTCCGGAGTTCTTAATGCCAAACCTTATGGCAACGATTTTATTATAAATAAAAAAGAATGCGTAGGAAATGTGCAGAAGAGGAGTGGCAAGCACTTACGTGATTTGGTCAATAAAACTTTTGAAGAAAAAAAAACAAGACCGGTAAAACAATTAGAAAAAAACATTGTCTGGCAAAGGCAAACTTACTGGCAAATTTATTGATATGTTAACGGTTTATTATGGCCTAGCTATAAGAAGACACTGCTTTTCGGTGCAAAATATGAGAGACGCTATATGGGCAACTTATTTTTATTATATCTCCACAGACAAAAATCCACAGCACGACAAATGTCCCAACGACCCTAACTTGGCAGCGTGCTTCAGCAATGAACACTCTTTCATCATACAAACACGACTGCGATCAATTACCAAGTGAGGTTTCATGAGCTATCAAGCCTATTTATGAAGAACTCAGCAAAGAAAAGCTCTTGGAGAGGTGTGTTGGTGGCTTCACGCAAAACAATAATGAAAGTTTGAACCAGTTAATTTGGAAAATTACTTCAACAATACTTCCGGCTGGTTCAAAAATAGTAGAGATTGCTTCATTTGTCGCTGCTGGCACTTTCAACGAAGGAGTTTCAGCTTTGTTGCTTTTTATGCATGGCATGGACTTGAAACTTGGCCGAAACAGCCACGAGTATGCCCGAAAAGAATGAGAACCGCATACTCATTGCCCAAAAGAAAGCTGATGCTGCGACTCGTGAAGCAAGAATTCGTCACAGGTAAGAGCAAAAGGATGCCCTGAATATTGCTGCAGCAGCAGGTACTTTGCTTTATGGTGCCGGAATCGATGATTCTATGTAAGTAAAAAAAAATTTTTTTTGCATGTTATTTCAATTTCAAACTTTAAACGCGTTTATTTCAAAACTCAATTTTTTAAGTCGCTGGCCACGTATCTCGAAAAGTTATGAAGCGACTTTGTTCAAATTTTGCACACATCTTTGAAATAACATTATCTAGTCATTGAACGAAGGATTTTTTTTTATTACAACTAATTTTTTAGTTTGAACAAAAAATGTGTTTTTTTTCAAAGTCCGTCAAAAATTCAAATTTTTTTTCCTTCGTCCAATAACGAGATTTATCCATGTACTAACGCAATATTTTTGGTTTTTTTGAGACGTCAAGGGAGATGAGGTACCAACGGCTGAGTTTTCGGAATTTTCAAATAAAAATTTCACAAAATACTGTTTAAATATCTATCTTTGATATGCTGAATTGTTTAAATAAAATATATAATTGTATATATTAAAAAAAATTTAAAAATAGCCTTTTTTGAACCTCTGAAACCCACCTAACCCCATAATAACTGAGGATCCTTTGTACAAGTGGTTCAAATCTTCATGGGAATATAAGGAATGCTATCAGGAGGAATTAATGGAAGGGATGCTTTCTAATTTTATTAAATTCGAGTGTAGTAGTTCTTACAGACACTTAGATAATTTTCTAAAGATAAAATTCTAGAAGATTTTAGTGAATAAGACGAAGTGCTATAGTTAAGACAGCTACACTAACAACCCTAATGTCGACTTTTTGCAAAAATTATGACATAAATAATAATTATTAATAATTATTATGGCCTATTAATAATTAATATACAATTAATAATGTTTCTCGAAAATTAGATGTGATAAAGGAAATTTGACAGCAGTTTTCGTTTATACGTCTCAAAATTGCCTAAGAACACTTAAAAATGGCAGGTGTTAAGTTATATGATGGGTATGAGAAGAATGTGTTGGGTTATCGGCCTGATGGGTGTCGCATCTACTTACTGCGGACCAAAAATAAAATCGAATAACTATTTCACAGCATTACTTAAACAAGTACAATTCACAGAGGTTTCTGCAGTAATGTGTAGCTGGTGATAAAACTTAGATTCACCATTGTCATTCACAAAAAACGAAGAAACAATTAAACCAGCAGGTTTTCTCTATCAATGTGCCCCGAAGAATGCGCAGGAAAATAATGGCCACTGTTTTCTGGGATTCGCATCTTCATCGAAGATAGATGACGATAACAGGAGAGAATTATGCTGAATTGTTGATCAAATTTCACGAAGAGTTGATGAAAAAGACACACATTTGGCAAAGAAAAAAGTGCTGTTTCATACAATGATGCACACACTCATTCATCCACTGTACACCGCCAATTTGGCTGCAACAGCGAAATGCTAAAGTACGCGGGTCTGTGTCGCACTGATATAGTGAAGTCAAAGTATACATATACAACTACACATTTTCGTTATGTCTGCCTCGAGTAGTTCTCGTCGTAAGTGCTTAAACAGGCAAGCCTATTTTGCTTATTTTAAAGTAAAAATAGGTGACCAAGATAAATCATGGGCCCCTTATAAAGTCTGCAAGCAGTGTGTAGAGAGTTTACGAATGTGGACGAAGAGAACACGTAATAAACTTTCGTTGGCGAGAGCCCAAAGATCACTTAAGTGATTGCTACTTTTGCATAGTGAAAACATCAGGATTCAACAAGAAAAACAAACATAAAATTGAGTACCCCAGTTTACCGTCAGCTATACGCCCTGTGCCTCATTCAGCTGAAATTCCAGTGCCAGTTTTTCAAGAATTACCTTCTTTAGAAATACAAGAATGTGAATCAAGTGAAGATCGAAGTGACTCCACCGACGAAGAATTCAAAGTTTCCAATGATTCTGTTCGTAAAGAATTTAATCAACACGAATTAAACGATTTAGCACGAGATTTAGGGCTATCCAAAAAATGATCCGAATTATTAGCACATTCATCAAGACTGCACGAAAAAAATTTGCTTGACAAAGGAGCTAAAGTCACTTACTATCGATCCAGAGAAAGTGAATTTAGGCAGTACTTCAGAAATAATGACGGATTTGTATATTGCCAGACCTAGAAAGTTTAATGAAGGCCCTCACGTGGGTGCCGCACCTAAAGAAGGTAACCGGGAAAGCAAGAGCCATGGCTCGTCTGCTTTACCCCCTAATGAACGGCAAAAGTAAGCTCTCGCTGAACATCCGAATAACCTTGTATAAAATCATGGTCCGATCCGTCCTCACCTACGGATCTCAGGCCTGGTTTCCGTACCTCCCCCCAACGTCGATTGCAATTCTGCAATCGTTCCAGTCACGTGTTCTTCGCACGCTAGTAGGTGCCCCATGGTTTGTAAGGAATGCGCAAATCCATCGGGAAACTGACATACCAGTGATTCAGACATTCCTGTCCAGACTTCTGGACAAATTCCTAGCGACGGCGTCCCTTTCGGACAATCCGCTAATCAGAGCCACGGCAGCTTCATTGCCGGCCGTTGCCCCAGTATGACCATCCTCTTCGGTCATCACCTCCATGCCTAAAGGACGGCAGCTAAAACCCTTCGAACAAGCGACATTGTCGTGACGTTCGAAAAAATCAGTGAATACAAGTCAGGGCCTTCGGGTCAACTTAACCTCCAGGACAAGAAGAAGAAGAAAGTTTAATGAAAGAATTGGCCATTTCTAACTATAACGCAACTGAAAGGCGATTGTTTATAGATAGCTCAAAGCGTAGCTTGAAGTGTGTTCTCCTACATAATGGAAATTTATACGGTTCAGTCCCAATAGGTTATTCAGTTTCTTTGCGTGAAGAATATGGCAACATAAAGAAAGTCATTAACTTGTTGCAATATAACATACACCAATGGATCATCTGTGTTAACCTTAAAATGGTCTGTTTCCTTCTTGGCCAGCAACGCGGGTATACCAAGTATCCCTGTTTTTTGTGCATGTGGGACAGCAAAGCTCGTCAGAAGCATTGGGTGCAATCGAACTGGCCGCCAAGATCTGACTTTATACCTGGTGATCCAAACATTTTAAATCAGCCACTTGTCGACAGAAAAACATTGCATTTCCGCCTTTGCATATAAAACTAGGTCTCATGAAGCAATTTGTTAAGGCTTTGTCAATTGAAGGAGACTGCTTTAAGTATATTATTTCGGCATTCCTTAGCCTGTCATATGAAAAGATAAAGGCTGGTGTGTTTGATGGTCCACAGATTCGGCAACTCGTTAAAGATGAAAATTTCACTGAAACAATTACCGAACCTGAAAGGAATGCTTGGTTGGCTTTTAAAAATATTGTTAAAGACTTTCTTGGAAATACACGAGCCCCGAATTACATCGAAATTGTTCAACAACTCTTGGAGAGTTTTAAAAAGCTTGGTTGCAACATGAGCATCAAACTGCATTTCTTACATAGTCGTCTTGATAACTTCCCAGAAAATCTTGGTGTTGTTAATGATAAACAGGGCGAGCGATTCCACCAAGATCTAAAGGTTATGGAAGCGCGGTATCTCCAGGAAAAGCTATAAGAAGAAATTTGTACCATAAAATCTTTTATTTATTTTTTGTATAAACACAATTTAACTTTTAATAATACGTTAACCTCTGTATGAATAAAATATTCTAATCTATTTGGTCAGATCTCACCTTATTTCCTTTCGTATGTACACTTTTAAGGTAAAATGAGGGGTATGCTGTAGCTTAAGAACTTGAAGTGATAGAGAAAAACTGTGAATATTTTTGAATTCAGAGATTATTCAAAAATTATTCAAAAACAAATCACAGATCCAAGTCATCAAAATTGCTGTTCCCCAGTGTTGTCTAACTCCAGAACGGAGATGGTACTTGAATAATAATAATGACGGTATCAACTCGAATTGGAAAATGTTTTTTCTTACGAAAAAAGATCCTTTTATTTTGAAAGCCTTTTATTTTGTGATTAAAAACCCCAAAATAATTTTTGGACAATTCTTTTATATATTTACTTTGATTTGTTGAGGTGTGATTCATTGACACCAATCTCTGATGTCTATATACTTTAATTTTATTAAATAAAAGCACAGACGGAGCATAAAAAAATAATGAAACAAAGAACAGATGGAGAAAAGGCGCAGAAGGTCATGGAACCTTAAATAAAAGCGACTAGAACTCACCATAGACGCTCGAGTACGGATTGAAGACCGTCGTCGTAAAATCGCCGAATCCTGCCGAGTGGAACTGAGCATATTGATTGGACGCCGCCGGCGTGTAGGCGGTCGGGGGCGGGGGACCGACATTGCCGCCGCCCGGGCTCGGTTGGCCAACGGAAAAGGCCGATTGCGCTGGTTCGGCGAAGCGCGGATCGAACGGGAACCCCTGGTGGTTGCCGCCACCACCGGCCGGCGGTGGAGACGCAAAGGGCGGCTGGGAAATGGAGAAAATGCTTTATTTAGTTTTTGTTGTTTCGTTCACTATGTTATACTTGTTTATTTATGAATAGTTTCTCAAAATTATACATCACAAAATACAAATGCTAGAAATGGTTGTTTTAAACTTGACTGGAAATTGAAATATAACGAGTATTAAACTGTTGTTTATTAAAAGCAAGTGCGCATCATAAATTTAATTAATACAAAGATGCCACTATTTGTATTTTATTATATAAGGGATTGTTTGAGTTGAGATATTTATATATATATATATATATATATATATATATATATATATATATATATATATATATATATATATATATATATATATATATATATATATATATACCAGGTGTCCCATTAAGGATGGATCGCGGCCGTATCTTGAAAACTATTTATCCCACAGCTTTGGGGAAAAAAATATTATACTAAAACTGACCGTGAGAAATTCACCAAAAATATTTTTAAGCTTCTAAAATGACCGCAAGAGGGCGTGACGAGCTAAATATTTTTTAAAATCATTTTTTTGTGTCTTTTCAAGTGTTAACCGAGTAAGAAAAATTCTCAGTTATAATTAGCAAACTGTCTCCTACAACTTTGTTTTATGACATTTTGTCGTAACTTCGCGAATAACGAAGTGGGGGGGAGTTTTACCTATTTAGATAAAAAGTCGTCTAATGTCCGTTTGCCTAAACCGATTTTCCTCAATTTGGATTCATTTAAAAGGCAATTGCTGGGACAATCAGATAATCTGGGAGATAAATTATTTAGTTTATAAATGAAACCGCGAGGTGGCGTTGCATTCAACAATAGTTTTTTTGAAGTTTTGTTCAGTTTTTTCAAATGAAATGGTACAGCTTTTATTACATGGCTAGAAAGGTAATTTAAAGAGGAATCATCCAGTGAAAACCCGAAATCGATATCTCTGACATGTCAAGAGATATTTCGATTTTTCGTAAAGTGTGAAGGAAGACAAACATTAGGTTAATATTTTTTTAACTTAATGCAGGTAGTAGTGAAATAATAACTGATTTTTTTCAGAAAAATTGAAATATCTCTTGACATGTCAGAGATATCGATTTCGGGTTTTCACTGGATGATTCCTCTTTAAATTACCTTTCTAGCCATGTAATAAAAGCTGTACCATATTAAGACCAATTTTTAATTTAATATTACGGTAAAAATTAAAATTAATTGATTTTTTCAGAAAAATCGAAATATCTCTTGACATGTCAGAGATATCGATTTCGGGTTTTCACTGGATGATTCCTCTTTAAATTACCTTTCTAGCCATGTAATAAAAACTGTACCATTCCATTTGAAAAAACTGAACAAAACTTCAAAAAAACTATTGTTGAATGTAACGCCATCTCGCGGTTTCATTTATAAACTATATATATTTATAAACTATTTATACATTTATAAACTATATATATTTCATTTATAAACTATATAAACTACAGAGATATTTCGATTTTTCTGAAAAAATCAGTTAATTTTAATTTTTACCGTAATATTAAATTAAAAATTGGTCTTAATATGGTACAGCTTTTATTACATGGCTAGAAAGGTAATTTAAAGAGGAATCATCCAGTGAAAACCCGAAATCGATATCTCTGACATGTCAAGAGATATTTCAATTTTTCTGAAAAAAATCAGTTATTATTTCACTACTACCTGCATTAAGTTAAAAAAATATTAACCTAATGTTTGTCTTCCTTCACACTTTACGAAAAATCGAAATATCTCTTGACATGTCAGAGATATCGATTTCGGGTTTTCACTGGATGATTCCTCTTTAAATTACCTTTCTAGCCATGTAATAAAAGCTGTACCATTTCATTTGAAAAAACTGAACAAAACTTCAAAAAACTATTGTTGAATGCAACGCCACCTCGCGGTTTCATTTATAAACTAAATAATTTATCTCCCAGATCATCTGATTGTCCCAGCAATTGCCTTTTAAATCAATCTAAATTGAGGAAAATCGATTAAGGCAAACGGACATTAGACGACTTTTTATCTAAATAGGTAAAACTCCCCCGCACTTCTTTATTCGCGAAGTTACGACAAAATGTCATAAAACAAAGTTGTAGGAGACAGTTTGCTAATGAACTGAGAATTTTTCTTACTCGGTTAACACTTGAAAATACACAAAAAAAATGATTTTTGAAAAATGTTTAGCTCGTCACGCCCTCTTGCGGTCGTTTTAGAAGCTTAAAAATATTTTTGGTGAATTTCTCACAGTCAGTTTTAGTAAAATAATTTTTTCCACAAAGCTGTGGGATAAATAGTTTTCAAGATACGGCCGCGATCCATCCTTAATGGGACACCTGGTATATATATATATATATATATATATATATATATATATATATATATATATATATATATATATATATATATATATATATATATATATATATATATATATATATATATATATATATATATATATATATATATATATATATATATATATATATATATATATATATATATATATATATATATATATATATATATATACAAGGTGATACATTAGACGTTTACGGAGAACTACTTGAGGTAATGATTTTAAATTTTAGATACTTATGTAAATAAAGATGAACTCTCTACTAAAATTTTTTCTGCGCTGCAGTGTTGCCAGATCTACTCGAAACGGATTCTAACTTAGTTTTTTCTATATTATGTGAAACATCTTGAAGCTTTTTTTTTATATAACATGTACTATATCTATCTTGAGCCGTTTCGGAAATAAAAAATATTTTTTAAGAAATTTGGCAACAAACATCCCTGAAATTTTTTTTTTACAACCAACAAAACTAGATACCTACATTTTTGAATACGGTTCCTTAATAGGTTGCTTTATGACAAGATGACATGAGAATTAATTTATTTCATACAGGGCATTTACAAAATAGTGACCTTTCGATTAAAAGGACTTAAACATTCATGTTATGTAGGAATTTTAAATAGAGCTCAAGCTCTTTTAAATGGAGCTCAAGCTCTGTTAAATGGAGCTCAAAAGAGCAATAAATTCTGTAACTAAAAGTATTAAGTGCTGATACACCTATTTCTAACGGTTTTGGACTGATAAACAAAAAACCAAAATAATGCAATTAAAGCAAAGATAACGGTTTATTTTACTTTAGTAAAAATTACACAAAATTAAAATGAAAAACATATTACTATCTTAAAAACAATTTTTATAGCAAATGTTCGAAACGCTGACCGTTTACCTCCAAACACTTCAACATTCTAATATGGACCCCTTTCGTGACGGCTCTTCTTATCTCAATACTATCTAAGACTGCGAATGCTTGATTCACCCGATGTTTTAACTCATCTCTAGTATTTACTGGCATTTTGTAGATATTGTCTTTTACAGTATCCCAAAGATAGAAACCAAGGGGAGTTAAATCGGGTGATTTCGGCGGTCAATTCCACGAACCCAAACGTCTAAATCACCGGCCTTGGAATAGTTCATAGAGTTGCCTGCTTACTTCTTCAATACAGTGTATCGGAGCACCATCAAGCTGGTGCCAGCTGCTTCGATACACTACCAGTAGAAGATTTTCAGTCAAATCCTCTACTACTGTTGTTACTATTTCTAGATAATTCTAGATGATTAAACAAAAAACATTAAAACTAATTTCTCTTAGAATACGGAATCCCTGGTAAAATGAGGATTTTTATTGGCCCAGAAGTGACAATTTCGTTTGTTAAAAACTCCTTCTCTCGAAAATTTGGACTCATCAGTCCAGATTATTTTTTGTAAAAAATGTGGATCTCCCTGGAAATGAACTAATAAATTTTCATAAAATTCCATTCTTTGAGGGCAGTTGAGTTTGAGTGAGTTGAGGCAGGGGTTTGAGAAACTGAGCTTTAGAAAATTTATAAGGGCGCATGCCGTGTTTTTTCAGTATTCTTTGTATTGAGGAGAATGTTACATACAGCTCGTCTTCAGTTCCTCTAACAGAAGATTGTGGATGGATGTAAATAAGTCAGGATGTTAAATTTTTATCCTCATCAGTTGTTACTGGCTTGGTCAAATTCCGAAGTGCCTTCAAAAAACCAAAATTTTAAAAATTTGTTTGAATCCGTCTAAATTTTCTTTTATTCATTCGGTCTAAATTAGGATACATTGCTTTAAATTGTCTGCAGGTGTGGTAGATAATTCTGTCACACTTGTCCATATAAAATAAATAAATTCATGATGACTGCATTCGAAAAGTTAATTCCTTCCATTCTTTACTGAGACAATTACTTACTTAAATTTCGCTAATTATGAATTATCAAACTAATAATGTCAAATACAAACATTTTCATAATATTTGTTTAAAAGTAATGTCACCCTAGCCGGCCATGGCCTACTACTAAAACAAACTAATATCTTTGCACTAATTGCATTATTTTGCAATTAATTTGCTTGTAAGTCGAAAACCGCTAAAATAAGTATAACATCACTTAACACTTTTAGATACAGAATTTATAGCTCTTTTGTGCTCCACTATAAAATACAGGATGTTCCGTTTAAAATTCCTACATAACATAAATTTGTAAGTTCTATTAAATCCGCACTATTTTGTAAACGCCCTGTATGCGATAAATTAATTCTCATGTCATATTATCATAAAGCAACCTATTAAGGAACCGTATTCAAATATTCAGGTATCTAGCTAGGCTGGTTGTAAAAAGAAATATTTTTATGTTTGGGGATGTTTCTTGCCAAATTTCCGAAATGGCTCAAGATAGGTATTGTTATATCAAAAAGTTTTAAAATACCTCATAGAATGTAAAAATGTAATATTATATAGAGTATTGCATTTAAAAAACAAAGTTGGTATCAGTTACGAGTAGATTTGGCAACACCGCAGCATAAAAAAATATTTTAAATGGAAAGATCATATTTATTTACAAGTGTCTAAAATTTCAAATCTTTACGTTAAGTAGTTCTCCCTAAACATCTAATGTACCAGTCACCGTAAATCACCCTATATATATATATATATATATATATATATATATATATATATATATATATATATATATATATATATATATATATATATATATATGATGCATCTTACGGAAAACAGGACTTTTTAAAAATAGCTATTTCTAATGGTGCCATCTTTTGAAGAGAAGAGTTCACGAGTGGTTTAAACGATTCAAATAAGATCGTGAGGAGATCAAGAATAACGACTATCCTGGTCTGAAATTGAATTGACTGACGATCAAAAATTGCTGGAAATCCAACATTGCAAGGACTTGATCATAGGGTCGAAAAAGGACGAACAGTTCAAGTACAGCATTATTACTGGAGATGAGACGTGATATTTTGCAATATGATATAGAAACCAAGCATCAAAGTGCTGAATGGAAGTACCTGAGCGAGCCAAATCTGAAGAAAAGCCATCTCGAGAAGTCAAAAATCAAAACAATGTTGATTTGTTTCTACGATTAAGAGGGAATTGTGTACAAGGAATTCGTTCTACCTTAGAACGAATCAAACAGTCAATGCTGTGTTTTATCTGGGTGTTAAGAGGCGTCTGTTGTCGCGTATTCATCATGTACGGCCACAATACCGTCAACAAGGCGGCTGGGCACGATAATGTGTCTTTCGATCTCTTGATAATCACTGATTTTTTTACCAAAAATAGAATTTTAATCATCAATCAATCATCATACTCGCTAGATTTGGTTCCCGGTGACTTCTACCTCTTTGAAAAACTTTACTTCCTGATGAAAGGACAGACAGCGTTATGCCGAGATTGAAGCCATTCAAAAGGAGTCGAGTGTCATCCTGAAGGACATACCTTTGGCCGAGGTCAAAAATTCATTCGTCAACCTACTTGATCATGCAAAACGTTGTACTAACGCACAAGGATACTATTTTCAATCAAAATAACGATTTTTGCCGAAAAAATAAATATTTCTGTTATTTTTTAAACCCCTGTTTTCTGTGAAACGCACATTGTATGTATATATATATATATATATATATATATATATATATATATATATATATATATATATATATATATATATATATATATATATATATATATACCCATACTTCTGCATGGAGGTGAGTCCTGAGTCCTGTATCTAACTAAAACAACTCGAGATATTTCATCAAGGCGGCTTTTGGAAAATCTTCAGAATACAATGACAAGACTGTCAGACCAATGTGACGGTACTATAGAGAGCCAACAGTTTGAGCATAGAATCCTAGACCGTCAAAGCTCAGCTGAGATGCTTATGCCACTGCTAAAGAAGCAGGACACTGCATGAAGAATATGATGAAGATGTCGAAGCAGATCCTCTCTGGCGAATTAAAGAACAAGGAAGAAAATCTGGCAGATCCAAAAAGAAGACACAGAAGACATAAAAAAAAACGTCCCTAAAGAACGCATGTCAAACGTATATGAATGGGAAAAGACTACAAACATTAGACCCAAATGGCGTGAAGATAGATACATAGCTGCATAGCTTTATGAGAAAAATAACCGCCAAAAAGTAGTACCAATTCTCTAATTAATAATAATGTAGGAACTTTAAAATGAAGCACTAAATATTGATTCGTATTTTTTTTAATAATGGAATAAATTGTAGAATGTTTTCTCGAGACAAAATTTTAGGAGAAAATTAATCTCACCTGACGAAGTACCCTTCTGGGTGTGAGTTGGAGGGAAAGACAATCACATGAGAGTATTATGACTTGAAGAAATGAAGAACTCCCGAAAATGAAAAGATCATCGTCGAGACAGAGGACTAGTTTGCAGATTTCGATAAGTCGCACTATTTGGAAAGCATACAAAAGTTGAAAAATCGTTTGGCGAAGTGTATCGAGCAGAAAGAAGATTACGTTGAAAGGTAAATTAATTTTCTATAAGAAAAAAAACACCTTCACCTTCAATCTCCTGACATTGCACTATCAGATTTTCATTCAGTTCGTGGAAAAAATTTTTGGAAATGAAATTGTTTAAGAGACGACCAAATATAATTGAATGAAATAGCTATTAATTACTTTTGGCGTTCTTTTACAGCTAAAAATTGCTTTCCAGTCTACACAATTTTTTGTATTTTAAAATTGATTCAAAATCAACAAAACTCTATATAAAAATTAACGTGTTAAAATTCACCATACAATCCTGATTTGGCACTGTTTAAATAGTTCAAAATTGACTTTAAATATATTCATAATGTACAAGGTGATGTAAAATTTTGATAAAAATATTACTAATAAACGGAAATCTTAAATACACAAAACAAAAACTAAATGTGACAACTATAGCTATTACAAAAGCGTCACTTCTAAAATATCAACAGGAATGAACGATTTACAGGTTTTCGTTGTGATACTTTGAAAAGGAAAACAATTTGCTTTGACTACTTTATGACGATGGAATGAATGGACATCTCCCAGCCACCTTAGGTTATTAAATGATTAAGTATTGAATACGAGAAAAAATATGTTAGTATTACTTAATTCAAAGTTAGTTTCCATTAATATATTTTTAAACAAATATTACCGTAAAAAAAACATCTTCCTTTCGCCTCGTAAGTTTTTGAAGAGGTTTGATACATGAAATGTAATATATACTTTCTCTTTTTTAAGTACAAACATATTTTTACTTTTACCACTTACCACAAATCAAAATTTCAAAAACATACATTTGAAAATTTATCGCTAAATTAATTATGCCATAAACATCATTTCGAATGGTGTTAGATGACAATATGATAGATTGAGGATATATAGGATACAAATGATTGCTTGTATCTTTAATGAAAATATTAATTCCTGTAGTATTTATAATGCTTACGTTCAGATTCTCTTTTATTTGCTTTCCAATGGTTAAGTCGATTCAAATTGAAAATCTCAGTCGATAACTAAACAAGTGCGTCCTTTAGGGAAAAGGTTCTATTGGGGAGACCACGATGTAAGGGTGGTTTGGTCGATTCAGACACGGATATTTTGAACAGGAGGACCGGTATCGTTCTGGCCATCATTTAAACACTGATTTCGAAGATATAAAGGCTATAATAACCAAAGATTAAATAATTAAATATCGACAAATCGACCGTTTTTGAACATCTGAAAAAAATAGCAGCGAAAAAGGCTGGACCGAATATGTTCGTGAGGCCTTTTGTTGAAAAAAATCCTGAAGCTTCATTTCTGAAGCGGATATTAACAGATGATGGAAAACTGGATTGTGTAAAGCAACGTGTAATGGAAACAATCATGGGGTTTGTCAGGGTCAACAGTTTTAAATGCGGCGAAAGACGGCTTTCATCCTAAGAAATTGGAAGGGACACATAGATCTTGATCTTCTTCTTCCACGCAACTAAATTATCAACACCGACCTCCAATATTTACAGTTAGATCGGCTAAATACCGCAAATGAAGAAAAATAAATACCAGGTGGGCGGTTATTTCTTTTTAATATTTTTAAGAGATGGCGCTGGAAACAAGCGTCGATTCACAGTCAAATCTCTTATGTCATTTTATTGCTACCACAGTAGCTTTCAGAACGGCATGAATGTGTAAACGATTTCGAGTTAGCCTCATATTGTGGTGGATAATAAACACGTGGAGTTTCGAGACACATAAAGAACACATAAAGAACGTACTTGTTCAATCAAAAGTGAAAAGCCACAGTATACCTACGAAAACTTACGGTGGCAATGTCCCAATACAAAACACGTATTGCGGTATTGATTTAGACTATTCAAAAGTGGTGATTTCGACTTGAAAGACAAAGAACGCCCATATCAATCGAAAATCTTGAAGATGCTGAATTGCAATCATTGTTGGAACAACACGATATGTAAACTCAACAACAAATGGCAGAGGCGTTAAATGTTGGTCACCGAACCATTTGTAATAGTCTGCATGCCATGGGAAAGATCCAAAAGGCAGGAAAATCGGTACCACATCAGCTGAATGACAAACAAGTAGACAAAGTTTTAGTTTCTCGACATGAAAGAAAGATTTTTTGCATCAGATCGTGACTGGAGACGAAAAATTGATGCATTTCGAGAGCACAAAACACAGAAAATCACAGGTTGATCCAGGTCAACCATCAACATCGACAGCAAGACCGAATCAAGAAGACAATGCTGTACATTTGGTGGGATCAGAACGGCGTCGTGTTTTGAAACCAAGTGAAACAGTTAATACCGTTCAAATAATTAATTTGAACCATGCATTGATCGAAAAGCACGATGTGATTTTGCAACACGACAACGCCCCATCACGTACAGCGAAAGCGGTCAGAGATACCGTTTCTGCCTGAGTTTTTTAGAAGAAAATATTAAGAATCATTAACCGTCACACCAGGTAAAGGTTATAATAGCCAAAGATCCACGTATGAGAGATAACAGATAAGTTAAATATCGGCAAGTCAACAGTTTTTGAAAGCTGAAAAAAATACGTGCAACAAACAAAAACAATGATGGGGGTATCAGGATCAATATATTTAAGTACGGTGAAAGACGGCCTTCATTCAAAGAAATTGGAAGGGATCTTTACACTTTGAGCTTCTTTCCACGAAACCAAATTATCAACATCGACCTGTACTCTTCACAGTTAGATCGGCTGAATACAGCAATTAAAGAAAAATAAATACCAATGTAGTGGATAATAATTCTTAATTTTTAAGAGATGGCGCTGGAAACAGCGGTCAGTTCATAGTCTAATTTCTTATGTCATTTTGTTGCTACGGCAGTACCTTTCAAAACGCCATGGATGTTTAAACGATTTCGAGTTAGAGTCATAATTTTTTCGTGTGGTAAACATGTCGAGTTTCGATCCAAATAAAGAACATTTACGACACGTACTAGTTCAATCAAAAGCAAAAAGCGAGTGAAAGTCGTCGTATACTTGTGGACGCTTATGGTAACGATGTCCCAATGCAAAACGCTTGTAGCCATTGATTTAGACGATTCAAAAGTGTTGATTTCGACTTTTCGACGAAACAAAAAACGTCAACCAAAAATGTCAACCAACATTTAAAGATGCCGAATCGCAAGCAATGTTGGAAGAAGACGATATGCAAACTCAACAACAAATGGCAGGGTCGTTAAATGTTATTCACGGAAACATTTGTAATCGTTTGGTTGCCGTAGAAAAGATCTAGAAGGCAGGCAACTCGGTACCACATCAGCTGAATGACAAACAGAAAACAGAAAGAAAAAAGAAATATTGTTTTTATGTCAGATTGTGACTGGAGACGAAAAAGTTGCTGGCGAAAAAGGGCTGGCGAACCATTTGGCTTGAAAATAAACCTGAAAAAGAGTCAGGTTATGTTCAATAACTTCGCTCAGGACAGAAGAATTTCAGTTTTAGGAAGGGATTTAGAGATTGTGGACAGCTTTGTATATCTTGGGCAGAGGATTTCCATGGAGGGGAATACCGCCCGGGAGGTGGAACGGCGTGTTAAATGTGGCTGGCAGGCATTTGGTAGGCTCAACATAGTGTTTAAGAGCAGACTCCCACTTTGCCTGAAAAGAAAAGTATTCGATCAGTGCGTTCTACCCGTTATGACATACGGAAGTGAAACCTGGACACTCACATCGCAATCAATTCAAAAACTTCGGGTGGCACAGAGGGGAATGGAAAGATGTATGCTTGGCATTACAAGACGAGACAGAAAGTCCTGCGCATGGATCAGGGAACAAACAAAAGTCTGTGACATCATTGGAAGAGTAAAACAGTTGAAATGGAGATGGGCAGGCCATATAGCGAGGCGATGGGACGACAGATGGACCAAGGCAATCCTGGAGTGGATACCGCTTGATCGCAAACGTCCGCGAAGAAGACCGAAAGCACGATGGACTGATGACATCGTTAAGTATATTGGACCCGAGTGGCAGAGGAAAGCCCAGGACCCTGAAGGTTGGAAGCATGCTGAAGAGGCCTTCATCCTGCAGTGGATCGATACGGGCTGATGATGATGATGATGATGATGATATATATATATATATATATATATATATATATATATATATATATATATATATATATATATATATATATATATATATATCGAGAGCACAAAATGCAGAAAATCACGGGTTGACCCAGGTCAACATCAACATCGACCGCAAGACCGAATCAAGAAGCCAGTGCTGTGCATTTTGGTGGGATCAGATAGGTGTTGTGTACCATGAGCCTGCGAAACCAAGTTAAACAGTTAATACCGTTCAAATAATCAATTTGAACAATGCATTGTGACCAAAATAGATTTCAAGACACGGAAAAGTGGTTTTGCCTCATCACGTATAGTGAAAGCGGCCAGGGCCACCATTTCTGCACTTGACTGAGAACTCTCACCTCACCCACCGTACTCACCAGCCTTGGCTCCTTCATCGATGTCTCACGCACTTTTAATAAAACACTTCAATAATTACGGAGATGTCAAAACAATTACGAATATGGCTAGATGAACTGGATCGTGAGATAGCAGATGAGTTAAATATTCGCAAATCGACCGTTTTTAAACATCTAAAATAAATAGGTACGTTTACCGATATGATCTGTAGGTCCCTCACGAACTTACTGAGCGAAATCTGCTGGACCGAATATTTTGGTGCGATCTTTTGTTGAAAAAAAATCTGAAGCTCCATTTCTGAAGCGGATGTACAACAACGGTCAACGGTTTTAAATTATCAACACTGACCTCTACTATTCACAGTTAGCCCGGCTGAAGACGCCAATTGAAAAAAAACCCTCAAATTGGCAAAAACGGAAATGCGTCATGTTTCATTATGACAATGCAAGATCAAGACCCGACAAAAACTATTGACTTTCATTTAGAATGTTTTACACCATCTACCTTACTCACCGGACATCGCACCTTCCGACTATAATCTATTCCGCTTCCTCCAAAATTATTTAAATGGAAAACTTTTTAAACGGAAGAGGTGACAAACAGCCTGTTGAAATTTTTCACCAATAAGAAGTTAATATTTGGAAAAAAGGCATTACGGATCCTTACAAACTTATTTATAATTTAAGATAAAATTAATTCATAGGTTATTATTTTGAATTTCAACAAATCTTAATTTCATTACACGATCTGTTCAATATTACCTTTATCATTATCTCGGAAAGAAAGTTTATAAAATATCAATATATTTAAACTAGAACGGATTTCAGAAAGTTGTTATAATAACGGGTGATTTTTTTAGCGTATCAGAACTTCCGGTAGTGCTCATGGCGATGCTCATTGCATCATGGCAATCATCATGACACATCAAATGTCTTATAAATCATCGTGGAACGTTTGACATCAGAGTAACGCTTGCAAATTGTCGAAATTTATTATCACAATCAGTGTTTTGTCCGTCAAACTTATTAATCTTTTATACTGCACATAGTCGCCCAACCGAGTGATGTATTCGCTGAATTATCGAAAAAATTCCGAACGCATTGCACGCTGCTCGATATTAAGACAAAAACAAGACAAAAAACTGCGCGTTCCGAAGAAAATATCGCCGCTATTGCTGGTAGTATTAATGACGATGCAAATTTATCAATTCGTTGATGCGGATCGTTACAGATCAATGATTATTTAATTCTGAATTTAAATGGTATTGATTTAAAGGAGATGTCTTTCCAACAAGACATGTCATACAACCAACACAACAATCGATATATTGAGGAAACAATTCGGCGAGAAAATTATTTCTTGAAACAGACCTGTTAATTGGCGAAACAGACTAATTAATGGACCAATAAGTTAAAACCACAATTACTAGAAAAAATTGTCGGAAATTGGGTTGACAGAATGCGTTTTGTCAGAAGTAGCCGCGACGGACGTTTGTGCAAAATTATTTTCAAACATTAATGCCATTGAATGTTACTTCACACAATAGTTTAATAGTTAATAAACAGTTGCAAGGCATCTAATTTGGTTATTGTTTTATTTGAATTTAAAGTTCGGACGCAGTAAAAAAACCATCCTATATTACCCTCCACCATATTAAGGATTATTCAAATTCAGTGCCAGTTTGTATAAAAAATATGAAAAATTAATTCGGTACCTGTTTAAAAAAAATCGTAATTTATTAACGGAATAAAAATGCAACACTATAATAAATATATTTTATTAGATAATTTTAAAATTTTTTGTACATCAGGACAGAAACATTCAAGAAATTATACTACTAAACCAAAAAAAATATTAATAAGAAGATCCACCGTAGTCACCGTTACAACACTCTGTAATTTTACGAGTAATTTTACAAATTGTTTTAAAGTTGCCGGCAACCAATGCAATCGTCCAGAATTTATCCAATGCTATCTTAGAACTGTTCGGTATCGGTAATAAATTTGTGGGTCTCGCCGGTCTGTCACTGTCGCAGAATATTTTAAAAACTACACTGTTTGATGGTCTGGTGAAGGGTTACAATATTTTGAGTACATAACGAGATGTATTTGAACTTTATCTGATAGTTACTAGGGATGACTTGTTTTCTAACCATATAGTCCCCCATATCATAATTTATAAAGTGACGAAGCTGTAATCAGCCCTAATGCGAAACTTAATTTCCACATTTAGCGTTGGATCCGTCTATATCCAGCATGACTCGCTCAACTTTTTGACCCCTCAGCCTTAGTGATTCATTCAACCTTAGTACCATTCTAAGCGAGGCGACTTGTAGAGTGCTGCAAGCACTAGATAAGGACAAACAAACGTCATCATGGCAAGTAGATGTCGATTAAGAGCAGTATCATTAAAAAAAAATATTTCGCTTCAACACATCACTCAAAATGGATAAATTGTTGTAGATTGGGCTCCACATTGAGGTATGGCTAAAACGTAGAATCTCATAGTGCATCGCATTTTTGTATTGATGTTGGGCTTTACAGTTTACGTCGGTATACAATCAGGCTTTACCCATAATTATTTACATTTTCGCTGGTTATATAATATCAATTTTACTACTGAAAATAACGTATTCAAGCTTTGAACAATATATGAATCTATCACCCTCCATCTAAATATTGCTAAATTAATGTAGGTGATAAACATTGTGGAGTAATTTCGAGTTGTGAGTCAAGCTCCGATCTTGTTAAAGCATATTTTTGAGTTATTTTATGCAGCTCCTCATCAGCTAATAAATACCTCTCTTGTTAACGAATACTTTTCAGTTCAAAACCATCATCCTCCATCTGAATGTTGCTAAATTGTGTAGGTGACACGCATTGTGGGGTAACTTCGAGTTGTGAGTCAAGCTTCCGTCTTATTAAAGAATATATTTGAGTTATTTTCTGAACCTCCTTATCAGAATCTTGTTAATGATCCATCATCCTCCATCTGAATGTTGCTAAATTGATGTAAATGAGAGGCACTGTGGAGTAACTTCGAGTTGCAAGTCAAGCTTCCATCTTGTTAAAGAATATTTTTGAGTTATTTTCTACAGTTACCCATCAGAATCTTGTTAATGAATATGTTTCAGTTATTTTCTGAAGCTCCTCTTGGAAACAGGTTGTTTTAAAACGGTCATTAATTATATATTAAAACAACAACAATCAACCTTCATCTGAATGTTGCTAAGTTTTGTAGGTGACAAGCATTGTGGAGTAACTTCGAGTTGTAAGTCAAGCTCCAATCTTGTTAGTTTTGAGTTATTTTCTGAAGTTCCTCATCAGAATCTTGTTAATGAATATTTTTCAGTTATTTTCTGAAGCTCGTCTTGGAAACAAGTTCTGTTAAAACCGTAATCCTCCATCAGAATGTCGCTAACTTGATGTAAGTTAGGAGGATTGTGGAGTAACTTCGAGTTGTAAGTCAATCTTGTTAAAGAATATTTTTGAAACATGAAAAAAAAAACACTGTTTGAATGCCCCCTTATAACATCTATTGTGCTCACTACTGTTCACGTGGTCTAATTTTTTTACGACATATAAAGGTACCACCGACGTCATTTGCACACCTAATTTTTAGATCACACAAAACAGAAGAATATTATTCAGAATAATTTTCACCCCTTAAATGGTTTATGAAAAATGTTAAGAGGAAAACTGTAGCACTCAGAATAACCCATTGGTTTGTTATTGAACCAAACTATATAACATGCAGTTTTTGTTAATATGACACTACTCAAATCAAAAAGCACCGAGAATGATCCAAGTGAAACGCAAGCTATGAATATTCACCGGTAAGTCGCGTTTTCAATATTCCCGGATTTTCATTACATATTTTTGAATTCGTGAGGTAAATTGACCGTGTTCTGACGATTAGGACATGTTTTTTTTTAAAGGGTTTTGTTTCTTGCGGTGTTTGTATTGTAAAATTTTATAATTTCATTTAGTTCTTGACCTGACACAGAGATGATGACTGAATTGCTATGATAATTGTGATTGAAAATGAGATTCGTTAGATGGTGTTCTACGAAGCATGCAAAGAATATGTCCAAGTATTTGTTTGTGGCAAATTCAAAAAGTTTTGACTTTTCCTGAAAAATGTATCAAATTTATATTCAAGATGTTTTTGAAGTGTGTAACCCAGATGGATGTATAAAACGAGTTAGATTCAACGGGGTTATAGAATGTAAACGTAATTGTAACGGATCTTTCAAATTGGGCGTTTTTTTAATTCTTGAATAAAACACAGATGGCATTGTGAATTTGCCTCGGTCTAGTCTCATTTCAGAAGTGTAATGTTGACATTTTTAAATATAAATTCGTACACAATATAACAGTGCGTTAAAATTGTTGAATTATTTTATGAAAATGGGCCTTCAGTAAAAAATGTATTTAAAAAATTGCGTGATATTACTGCACTGTTAATCGAATAGTTCAAAAATTTCAAGAAACTAGTTCGGTAGAAGATAAAAGAAGAGCAATATATAGTTGTAGTGGTCGTTCACAAGAGAATATTGATTTGGTACGTGAAACTGTTGCTAAAGACTCAGAAATTTCCATTAGTCGACGTTCACAACAATTCGGACTCAGTAAATCTACAACACGGTGTATTTTGCCAAATGATTTAGCTCCGAAGGCATATAAGGTGCAATTAACACATAGGAACAAAAGTCACTGAGTCATTCAAAACGTCGTATATTTGTGAATTGGCCCAAAGGACAAACAGATGATTTTTCCAAAAAATCATCTTTTCAGATGAAGCGCAATTTGAAATTGGTGGCTATGTTAATTAACAAACTTGCCGCATTTGGGGTGAGAAAAATCCACGACTGATTCATGAGAAACCTTTACACCCTAAACGAGTCACTGTGGTGAAGATCATTAAGGTCAGGAGGTGCAATTGGGCCGAATTTCTTTCAGAATGCTGTTGGTGAAGCTGTTACTGTGAATGGTGTTCGATATTGTGAGATGATAACTGGATTTTTGTGGGCTGAATTGAATAATATTGATCTGCTAATGAAGTAATTGATTTATTGAGAGAAACATTTTCTTGAAGAGTTATTGCATGAAACATTGAAGTTAATTGGCCAACAAGATCATGTGATTTGTTACCGGTGGACTATTTTCTTTGGGGTTACTTAAAAAGCCACGTCTATAAGAACAGTCCACAATAGATTCCTGGACTAAAAGATGAAATCATTCTAGTCATTGGTGAGATAGAGCCACGGTTATGCCAAAATGTCATCAATAATGTTATCAAAAAGACTGGACGTCTGGGGAGCTGCAAGAGGTGGTCATTTAGCAGATGTCTGTGCTTCAACTATCAATAAAAAGATTTTTGAAATCAACGCAAATTATGTATTTTATTCAAGAATTTAAAAACCGCTTAATTTGAAAGATCTTTTCGATGTAAGAGGAGAAAAATATCATCAACGCTCGGAATGCCCAAAAACCGCTAGAGTCTACAGAGTCGTCACAAAAATCTACAAAAATTTAAATGTTGTATTTTAATGATCGCCAACTAAAAGTGTACGACCATGCCGGCATTGTAAATATCTCAACAGACAATATCCACTACATTTTACACAGATTTGTGTGTGGAAAAGCTTTTCGTTCGGTGAACAGACGTCGGATGAAAGACACATTCCAGTTAATATTTTAAAGTGTTTTGAGTTATATAAACGAGATTCTGTAGATTTTCTTTTATAATAGTAGATGAAACATGGATTTACCATTACAGGCGAGGTCTCATGAAAATACGTCAAAGAAAACCAAAACGGTTCCACCTGTAGAAAAAGTAATTGCTAAGGTTTCCTGTAAATCTCGAGATGTGGTGCTAACTATTTGACAAAAGGAATAACTAAACTTGAAGAGATTTACCACTAAATACCAAAACACTTTTTTGAACTGCTCGACTCACGTTTCGCTAACCATGTTAGCATCATCAGGAGATGATTTAAAAGGAATAACAATAACCGGGAAGTATCACTATTATACCAACTGAGAGATGCCAGTTAGGCTATACGTCCACATCTGCACAAAAAGAATGTACGATTTCATCACGATAGTGCTCTTGTTCAAAGTTCTTGCTGCAAAAGTTCATGACCTAGAATTCATGTTGTCTACAAACATTTTATTTGCCGAATGTGGCTCTCAGCAATTACTTCGTCTTCCCAAGCCTGAAGAAAAGGCTCGCTGAAAGAAAATTGACTTCAAATTATGAGGTTAGGACTAAGCCAACTGCTAAATTTGCAGAGTTGGTCAAATCGAATCCTAACAGACTTTATTAAGAGGGAACGTCGCTAGTCTAAATGCGTTTTGTTGGTCTAATGCAAGATGACTACATTGAAAAATAAAAAAATAATTAAAAAAAAGGCATTTTGTGTGGTCTTTGTCAGGCCGAGAATTTTTCACACGACCCTTGTATGTGCGCAGTAAAAAATAACCCATCAATTAGAAAAGACAAATTAATTAAAGGGGTTAACATTTTTTATGTTATTTTTCTTGTAACGCACCCATTAACATTTTTCCGCTACACTTACACTGTTCTCTTACAAAAAAAAAATCGAATTTATTACGCAACACATTTTGGGTATCACCAGAAGTATTAGATTTTAAATTAACAACAGCTAATCTAAATCTACCACTTTACTAATACCAATCTACCAATGTAAAGAGGTATACATATTTTCTTCATAATTATAGCTGTTGATTTCAATATACTCGATTAATAGTTGAACAACTATTCCCGATACTTTCTGATTTGAACAGTACAATTTAACGTTTTTGTCGGTTCAAACTTTTATGATTACAATGATCGCGAAATGTTCAGAACAATAAACTGTTAAAATCATGACGTAATAGCTTATTTTATATTGGGTTGAAAAATAAGATGTTTTTGTTTATTTTCTATAGGGTTCATTCTCATTCGTTTTTATCGACTGTTGTTAAAATCATTTACACTTATGAGATATGTGTCTGGGCTCAATGAATATATATATATATATATATATATATATATATATATATATATATATATATATATATATATATATATATATATATATATATATATTCGCTCATACTCCACATGGGTACACTCTCAGTTCCTCCCGCAAGCACCATACTGTTAATCCGAGACGTGCTCTTATAGTTTTTGACAATCGGGTTTCTGTCAATGTCGAAGAGCAACTGAAGGAACCAAAAGAGAGACCTGTATAAGAAGGCGTCGCGAATCACACTGCGTAAGGCCATCTAACGACGAGTCTTGCAGTTTGATATGGAAACCATGCTACGGAGACATGCTCAAAGATAATTCTGCGAGATGCAGTCAGGCGTATGGAGAAAACTATTTGAAAAACAGAAATTTTCATCCATACTCTATGTTAATAGGCTTCTGCGGTCACGAGATTGTCAAGTCTCAGAATCTCCCAAGACCGCTTCCTGGCCTTCAAATAATTTCCTCCATGAGCCCAACTTCACCTCTGATCTTGGCTTGTCGCATAAACCACAGTGAAATGATAATAAAGAAATAATATTACGAAAATTACGATAGATAAAAACTTACGTATGTTGTACGAAAACAATCTTATGAAACAGGAACAGGATATTGTCAAGCAGAACGAATGATTGAATCGTATGGGACTGCCTGTTACCAAAGACGGACCAAGTAATATGAACAAATCATCCGTTGATAAATCGGATGGTGGGCAGTTTCCACAAGGACAATGTCAAGTCCTATACTGTTAAATGTATATTCAAAGGAAACAGAATCTGATGCAAAGTTGAAAGACGTTATTTACTAATACTAGTTGTAATTACTATACTATACTATTTTTAATTAATATTGATTTATTGAGAGTTTGCACAATTCAGTCGATAAAAACTGCCCCCAAAACCCTGATCGAAGTCTCCTGAATATCCGAAACTACAACGAAAGGTTCTCTCGTCTTCACCAGTTTCAGTTTTGTGGAAAGCCAAAAATCGTACGGAAACAAATCAGGCGAATATGGAGATTGGTCAATCCATTTCCCCTTCTGGCACGCATTTCTTATGGATGACTCCATTGAAATCAGAAAGATTCTTATGTTCTTACGGCTCATTATTTCTCCACCATAAACAGTTTTAATAATTTCAAAAGTTTGAGCTGATTTTTACCCAACTTACATTTTTTACAATGACACATTAATTTTCTCGTTCATCACATTATTTTTATACTAAAAATAATTTTTTACTTATTAGTTCGGTTTACCATCAAAGCGTGTTTTTAGTTTTTTTTTAACTATTATTTTTTTTTTTTTAAAAACCTCAAACAGTTATGAATTTATTTTATATATTAAATACGCCACAATGATAACTACAATTGATAATTCGATAATGTTTATTTTATCTTAAATAACAAATAATGACATTAAGTTTTGAAAATAATATCGTTCAAAGGTCCTATTAGCTTCGCATGATTACTGACGAAGAGCACTTCTGGTTTAATGGGTTTAATGAGTAAAATTCTCAAGTAATTCAGAAATTACTTCTTCATCCACAGGAAGTCATTGGTGTGGTTTTTAGGCTGAAGGCAGAAGGCGAGAGGGGCATTTGACCGACATTCTTATCAAAACATAATGCCATTATTTATTCTTGAAGATAAATTAAAAATTACAGGATTATCACTTGTAGTTATCACTGTGTCTCATTTTAAAGTCCTGAGACTCTTATCGGAAACCCTTTATTATTAAAAGACCAAACGAACTTATTTGCCAACCCAATATAAAAAAAAAACGGGTTCTGAATTAATTATAACAATCTTTCGTTAAAAATTATTCTATTTTTTTTTATACTGCAAGTCTGAATATATGAATAATTATTGATTGAAAGTTCCAATAAACTATCCAATAAAAATCAATGTATAGAGCATGCATCGTCCTATCGTGCAAGCCAATTTGTTTCACAAACCAAAATACCAATTAGTATAAACATTCCTGAGATATTCAGAGACATTTTTATAAACTATAGTGACCTTAGAATACTAACCTGCTGTTGTTGATGCTGTTTTCTTCCGGTTTCGTCTCCATAACAGTTCTCTCGAAAGGTATAGAGATCCAGAGAGTCTTCGCGAGCGGGCAATTCTGCAAACGCCGCTATCGCACCATGATCTAAAGCACCGGGTCCTTCTCCGGGTGCTCCATAATGTAAATTAGTAAAACTACCGGTATGTACACAGTTTTCAACTTCAACGTGAGGATTTAAACTGATGTCCCTCAACAAACCACCGCTGCATTTGCTCACGTCAACCTTAAAATGTTGTTGTTGTTGTTGATTCTGGTCCTCTTTCTGATAGTTGCCCTGTCCTACTAGTCTCTCGTTGTTCATCCAATTGTCTTTCTTCTCCTTTATCTCCTCCTCCTGTTTCTTTTCCAGTTCTAGTCTCATAAGGGTGTGAATGAAATGGGTTCGCACCCTCACAGGATTGAACTCGATCCTGCCCGACGAATTGCCACAATTATCCTTGGTGCATCCGCAGGGAAAGTTCAACCTGTCCACCTGGCATTTGATGCCGGCTTGGCTGCAGGAGCATGTGTCTGGATCACAGTAACCTTTACAACCACAACCGCAAAATTCGCGGGATGATCTGATGTCTCGGCATTCGTCCTTCTCCAAGGAATCGATTTTGCGTACCCCAGCTGATCGAAGAAGAGCTCGACGTTGCCTGGTCGGTACTGGTTGTAGGAAATAGTAGTTCTCTAGGTCCATTTCGGACTCGGAGGCATCGCTAATTTCGTCTTCGCTATCGCTGTCATCGCTGGATGAAGCGACCACGCCTCCGGTCACACTCCTTTCCGATCTGAAATTGAACATAAGTTATTCTTCATACATTTTATTTTAACATGGGAAAAATATTCAAAGAAGGTTAAAGATGATAATCATTCTGAATGACCTTCGGGTTAATTTAAAAGTAATATATCAATACAGTTAGAGATTTAATATTCTTATGGATGGGTAACAATTATATATGAACATGATCGATATTAAGAACAGAAAATACATAAAACATGTAGAATTGGAATAATACTGTCGACTTCTGTTTTCTTGTTCGAATCAAATGCCTCAAAGTTCAACGAGAATTGTTCATAAACTCCGTTATTTGCCTGATATGACTCTATGTGACATATTTCATTTCCTCGGTTAAAGTTTCGCTTCAATTCAATCTAATAGTGTAATTAATATAATTTAACAATTGTTGAAGAATTACTTAAAAATTAAGAATTCATTAATTAAGAATTTTAGATTAATTTAGATAAACTTTAAAATTAATCGGTTTATTGAATAAAATTGTTACTTTTTGACAACAATTCAAATGGGTTGGCAAATATAAATTCATTGGGCTTATGTTTTAGTTCAAATTCATTTTAAATCGTACTTGTTTCCTTGGAAGCTATTACACGATTTGATCACATATCTGTATGACTTTCGTGTATTTTAGGTGAGCAAAACAGTTTTAAATGCCATACAACTGATTACATTCAACAGTACCACCATTCAAAATTAATTTTTATTTTCTGGCTGTTTTGCGGTTTTAAAATGTTGACATATAACTTTTTAAAATGCCATTCCATTTGGCTTTTCATGCACATAACCTCAAAATTCAGTAGCTCATGAGTAAAGTCGATTTTTCTGAAATTTGTGCTGTATATGAAGAAAATGTTCTAAATCATATTATGAAAGATGGCATCAAAAATATAGCCAAGCCTGTAGCATCACACTGGTATGCAAACGCATTAATAGTTTTATCCCTTCGAAGCTGTTGGGTTTCTTTATCATTAAGAATTTCGCAATCTACCAAAAACATTGCAAAATACCATCAACCTTAACGGGAAATATTTCTGACTGATATATTTTTGTTTTTTAATAAATATCGTACTAGTGGAACGAAGAAATCGAGGAGGAAATCTTAGAAAAATGAAAGTTGTACTACAAATTTATAACAATAATAGACATACTGATAAAATTAATTTCAAGGAAGCACAAGCAAGAGTAGGAAAATGAATTACGCAAAAGAAAAACGAATTGTGGGAAAAACACATTGAAGAAAGGAAGTGGAAATTCATAAAAAATATCAGAAAGAACAAAAAAAAAACAAGCTATAAAGAACATGACAATGGGAACAATACTTCAAAGATTTACTAACACATCAGTCAATAAATACCCGGTCTGACATATAGATGACGTCACTTACGAAAAATCCTTACCAGTGGTCGATTGTGCCAACCTTCAAACGTCATGCGTCAAAATTTATGTCTACTAGTTTCTGAGTTGTACATTAAGTGACGCTACTTTTGTTATTTTCTAATCGGAAGAAAAATAATTTCGTGTGTTGATTAAGCATTGGTTTTTGATGAAGACAAACACCGTTGAAGCAAAATAATGGCTTGATAAACATTATCCGGACTCTACCCCCGGAAAATCAATCATAATTAATTGGTATGTTGGATGAAACGTGGCCGTACAAATACCGATGATGCTGAACGCTAGGGGGATGTCCTAAAGAGGTGATTACACCAGACAACATCAAAAAATTTGCAAAATTATTTCGCAAAACCGTTAAGTAAAGCTGCAGGAGATAGCTGATATCATTAAGATATCGAAAGATAGTGTTTACACCAGTTTGCATAAACATTTGGCAATGCGTAAATTGCTCTCAAATGGGGTTTGCTCATAGAGGGCCAAAAACAACAACAACGTATTGATGATTCTGAGCATGTTTGGAACTGTTTAAGCGAAATAAAAAATATTTTTTTCATGTGGTATATAATAATAGATTAAACATAGAGCCGTCACTATACTCCGGAGTCAAATCGGCAGTCAGCTGAGTAAACAACAGCCAGTGAAAGACTTCCAAAGCGACCAAAAAACACAACCATCGGCTGGCAAGACTATGATCGCTGCATTTTGAGATGCGCATGGGATATTGTTCATCGATTATCTCGAGAAAGGCAAAACCATCAATAGTGAATTGGTCATAGCGTAATCGGTACGTTTGAAAGACCAGATCGCAAAAAAGGCTTCTAATGGATAAAAAAAATGCTGTTTCACCAAGAAAATGCAGGAGTGACCTAATCATTGATAACGATGGCTAAATTGCAGGAATTGCACTTCGAATTGCTTCGTCATCTGCCGTATTCTCTAGATCTGCCCCCCTCCCCCGACTATTTCCTGTTCTTACCTCAAAAAAAAATGCTCGGTTGATAGAAATTTCGCTCCAGTGAAGAGTCAATTACCGAAACTGAAGAATATTTTGAAGGTAAACAGAAATCGTTCTATAAAAAGATGTAAAAATGTTAGAAAAGCGTTGGAATGATTGTATTGCTCCTCAAGAAGTATATATTGATGAATCGAAATTTGTAAAAAAAGTTTGTTTTATTTATCAGTATTATTTCATCACCTTTGAGGGTAAGTCAAGAAGTTATTGTGGACATACGGTAGATCCTCAAGAAGTAAAATTTCTCGGGTCTGGCGATATTCCCGTCGAATTGATAAAAATGGAACGCAACACTTTACAAACACCTGGAAAAACTATTTGAACGATATCGGAAACCCAAGTAAGTGGAAAATATACATAACTTAAACAATACCCAAAAAAGATAATAAAGAACCATGTAACATAGGGAGGAATTACAGTAACCAGCACAATTGGCAAAGTGTACAGAAAACTAAAAAACATATATCGAAACCGAATATAAACGTTTTAGACGGAAGAACATCGTAGCTTTAGAGTTGATAGATCAACCAAAGACTATAAAACCGCCGTAAATTAAGAGATGGTATAAGTGGATCTGCAAGAAGTGTGACAGTGCACCCCTTAAGAATCTTTAGTCAACACCAGAATAGACAAATAACCCAAACGGGCTTATTAAAGCAGTACAAAGATTATATAATAATATAACAAAAAAATAATATGGAGAGGAAGGTTTATAATCAGAAAAGTGTTGCCTTTTATCAACACCAAAATGTGTCGCCTTTCATCAACGCTCATCAAGCTTTATTTAGAACACTTAAAACATGGAAAAATGTATTGGCATGGGGATCTCTCTGAACAATAACACCCAGTTATATACGCTATGTTTTGCAGACGATCAGATTGTAATAGCACAAGATTACGAAGATTTAAGTTACATGACCCGAAAACGAATGGAAGAGTATACAAAATGGATCCTGGAAGTAAACATCATACAACACCATGAAAACACCTGAAAAGTATTGATACATACAGCGCTGAAGCGCAGTATAAGCAAAATGCAGAGAAAATGCTACTAACAACCTAAATGAATTTCTTGAGACAACCAGCCGGGAAACTCTAGAAGGGAGAGATTACGAAATGAAAAAATTATAAATAGTGGGAGTCAAACAATAGTGGACACAAACATACAATAGTTTTAACTGCAATAATAGTTAAAACCAAAGAATTAAGATGATATAGCCACGTACAAAGATTGCCTGGAGATAGGCTACCAAAATAAATCATGACATGGACACCATAAGGGAGAAAAAGAAGGGGAATGCCGACGAAAAGCTGGAAAGTTGGAAAGAAAGGGAATTGCCATATTTGTGGAAGGTCAGAGAGAGATGGCGATTAGGAATGGGAAGGTATAGGTAGTAAACCGATATCATATCATCATTATCAACAATAAAGATTATATTTATAAAAATGCTCAGAACTTTTCTTCACCTAATTCTGCGATTGTACGTTTGGCGAACTTCAGTTTCATGCGCTGCAACTGACGATTTCATATATAAATTATTTGTAACATGAGGGAAGGAAATTTTTCCTGATATCAAACAACCATTATTGGTTGATCTTGACTCATTTAACGTCTCTCGTTCTTAGAGAACTCCACTTCTTTACCCGATTTACTCTAAAGTTCATGATCTCCTATATTACCTTTTATCTAACCGATATTTCACCATTTTTGTGTAGCTCTCGAGTCACAGGAGAATTGTGGGTAACGATTTAATGTATCGCATGGCCAGGGCAGCTGCTCTCCTTACACTTTACCATATTCCATCTCGAAAAAGTAAAACTTTATGACCTTAATTGAGATCTTCATGATAACAATAACAAGCTCTGATCTATAAAAAGCAACTTCTTCTCTTCCCATATTATACTACCTAAATATAATCAAGTTTAGTTGAACAGACTAATAATTGATCATTTTCACTACATCCACTCCTTCCGCACGAGTGGAGATCGATGAACATCATGTCTTTATACACTTCCGCCTCCTGATCTCCTGTCCAAGCAAGTGATAGTCTGTTTGGATACCCTCGCAAAATTGTTTTTTTTTTTGTTTAGAGTAAAATCTAGTCCCAGTTCTCTGCTGGTATAGTACTGCTCTGCTAATCTTATAAAAAAAATTAAATTAAATTACTGTTTGTTGGTAAGCATCACTTGAGAACGGCTGGATCGATTTGGTAATTTTTTAATGTTCGTAATAGTCCGAATAAGATTTTTACGGTAAGAAAAACTAAAAAGTTGCCCGGAAAATTAGAAAATTCGGGAAAAATGAAAGTTGAAAGTGCTTTTTCTTCTATGGGATTTTTGTATGACCTCAAGACCATAACTCACGATTGGAACGATCGATATGCATAATTCTTTTTTTGTTTTGTTCGTTATGGCCTTGGAAATGTTTTCAGAAAAAAATTCAAAACAATTACAATGGAAAGTCGGAAAATATGGACAAACTGCAAAAATTATAATTTTTGTATGCACTCTCGATCATAACTGACGATAGGAACGACATATTTGGTTAATTTTTTGGTTTGTTTTGTTTCATAAAATGATCACAAACGAATTTATTTAGTTTAAATTTAGTAATTTAATATTTTAAAGGCATTTCGAGCGACGACTGATTGAAACCCTATCATTCCATAGCAATTAGAAAGCAAACCGTTTTCCTATATAAAAATATTTTATATCTGGGTGTAATTGAACAAAAAAATGGTGTAAATTGTATCAATTTTTATGATGCATGGAATCAATGGCGAAATTAAGAAAAATAAACAGTGATAGTAACATACCGAAGTTGTTGAAGAAGCTGTCGATGTATTCTACGTTGTTCGTTGGCATGTTCTACAATAGAAAACTTCCTAACTTGGTAATGTTGAGCTCCCATCCCCAAAGTTGACCCACCCTGTGATGGTACACAAGTAAAGCCTTGCGCTCTCGGAAAATAAAACACCGTGACACTATCGAACGTGATGCCACGTTTTTTCTTCACTTTGGGCTGATCGTCTTCTTGTCCCATAGACAATTTCCTCTTAAGACTGCTTTTAGCTGGCTCTTTCTTAAGAATAGCGACTAAATCTAAGACGGGTCTTGGACCACCGTTGGAAGGAATTGACGGGTCGCTTTCTTCTTTTGTCCGGCTACCACTCGGTGAAGCTTCACTATTAATACGATCCAAAAACGTGGTTTCACTATCGCTTTCGAAATTGTTCGCATTGGGTGGTATATCAACACGTTCCTCAGCTATTTCCGATCCCAAACCCGAATCGGAACCATCGGAACGATCGTGGGACTCTTCTACGAGTTCTTCAGGCGCTGGCAAACTCTCTGTGGCTGAATCTTCACCGTCGTTCATCGACAGAGCGGTGTTGTTATCTTTGGATGCTTCCTCTTCACTTGGAGGCTGTTTTGATTTAAAATTATCACACATGGTGGATTGTTGGCTTGATGGAGATTCACTGTTCGCAATTGACTTTTCGCCGTCTAGTTTCAAAGCTACGCTAGACTCGGTTGTTCCCATCGTTGCTTATTGCTCTTCGGTATTCCTTTAAGTGGGCCATAATTATCTGCAAAATTAAGAAAAAAATATGTTAGCAAAATTTCAAAAAATTGCTCTGATAAGAAATAACATATTAAGGAAATATGTGTAAAAGTACATTTGGCAAATATTGATTAGTTAATATTTATGAAATAAACTACAAATAAACTAATGAACATTGTAAAACCATTTTTATTAATTAAAAGGAACGGAACCAGGTAGTGGTACCATGCTTTTTGACTAGTGATTATGCTACAGGCATGTTTGTGAAACCATTGTCACTTTCAAAAGGGATAAATTATCTAAACTCTCTAACTCTATTCCAGTGGCAGCTGGTGTGGGAGGGCGTTGGGACGCCGCCCCTCCAGCTTTTATCACAGTAAACAATTTTGCAGAGCAAAACACCATTTAAACATATTTTATTTTCGTTCAGTTTCGTCCCTTTAACTCATAGACACAATACCATGACCTGCAACAGACTAAGAACGCCATTTCTAAAAACAAAATATGGTAACATCAGACGAGTCTCTCAATTCAAATATTTGGGTGAAATAATCATGGAAAATGGGTTGGAAAAAGCGGCCAATAAGGGTAGATGTCAAAAAATGGAAACGGCATTGAGACTTACACAAAACATTTACAACAAAAAATGCCTATCTAAAAACACAAAACTGAGACATTACAACACAGTTATTAAGCCAGAATGTCTATATGCTGCGGAAACGCTCATTTTGAATAGAAAGAGGGACATCGAGGACATTGAAAAGAAGGAAAGAAAAATCATAAGAAAAATCCTAGGGCCCAAACAAATAAATAGCACAACATACCGACTTCCAGAAAACAAGAAATCGAACAATACACAGATATACATAGCGATATGAAAAAAAGAAGACTTACGTTTTACGGACACATAAAACGGATGAATCCGAGTAGGTTAACTAGACAAATAGTCGAAATTTATGAAAATAGGAGTAAAGCTAAAGTAGAAATAATTAAATGGATTGCTGCAATTAAAGAGGACCGAAGATCAGCAAATATTACGCAAAGTGAAATTCAGGATAGAGGCTGTTTCAGACACAAGGTTAACGTTTGGAAGGTTGTCCAGAGAGAAAAATGTAGGAGGACTGGAACAACTTGGTCTGACGAAAGGAAACAAGCTCACAGCGAAAGAATGAAATCAGTATGGGCACAAAGGAAGGCTAACAACAACAAACGCCTCTAATTGTACTTCGCGTGGTCCACCAGGGCCCATACGTGAATAATAATAATAATAATAATAATAATAATAATAATAATATATATATATATATATATATATATATATATATATATATATATATATATATATATATATATATATATATATATAAAGAAAATTATAAAGCATATATTCAAATTTACAATTCACAAATATTCCTTATATCTACTTGTTTTATTTGATATTATTTTATATTGTATATTACTTATTAGAAATTTCAAGAGCTTTATGTCGTTACTGATAGCACCAACTCAAAGTAGCGGAAGAAGCGAGGAAAATATGTAAAGTGGAAGTAAAGGGGAACTCTTAATTACGACAACCCAAGTTTATTAGACACCATCAAGAATTGGCTGTAAAAATCCACAGGACAAAGGTTACGTTCGCAGAATTATAATTTGTAATGAAATATATAACTATAGGTTCTGGAAAAGACAACGAGAGGAAGCTTATGGATATGCATTTGGTAGAATTTTCAGAAACTATATATATATATATATATATATATATATATATATATATATATATATATATATATATATATATATATATATATATATATATATATCTGAAGCTGCCTGAAAAATTTCAAAGGAAAACATCAGAAAATCGAAAGTTACTCAATTTCTATGAAAGTATGCCAAGAGATGGAGAAAATAACAGTGAATCGAATTGCGAAAAGCGCAATTTGATATCTCGAACAGTTTTCTAGATATTCGCAGAAAACCGGTCGGGGAATGCAATTTTTGCAAAATGTTCGATTTTCTTCAATATTCAAAGAAATCGTGTCTCGAAAACTAAAAGATAGAGATATATATATATATATATATATATATATATATATATATATATATATATATATATATATAATCCTGCCTTTGAAACCGGTCTCGGGAGATGCTTTTTGATGGTGACATTATTTATATATATATATATATATATATATATATATATATATATATATATATATATATATATATATATATATATATATATATATATATAATAATATATAATATATATATAAATAAATATAAAGCTGTAACAGCAAAGTACGGCTGACATGTCTTAAAAATTAAATTCAATCACATACATCATGTAGTCCGCACTTTGAACCATTCTATTTTCACTTTTTCCCTCAAAAGACTTTTGTCGACAAAGTTTCAATAATCTGCATAAAGTCGAAATGTCGCTCTAAAATTGAATGATTATCTGACGATGCTAATGTAATTAAAAAAACACCTATTGAATGATTGTGAATAAATATTTTAATAAACTATTTCAAACCTCATTGTTAAATGATTTTCATTCTTAAAATTAATATTTTTTGTTTGTTATAGATGTTTATGAAAGAAAAACTTACACAAATTTATGAATCACACTAACAGTAATTAAGATATTTTTGAAATATAATTTTCCTGTGAAATTTCTAAAACAAATTGTTTTATTCTCATAAAGTTATCCCCTGATTATATTAATCTGATGAACGTTTATTTTTGGTACTTTCTAAAAATTTTCTAAAATCATTGTATGTTCACCGGGCGCATTCGCCAGAATTACATTTTTTATAAATATTCTGATAAACTAACAAGAAATTCTCTTAGGTCATATAAACTGAAATCTATAAATAGTTCTTAAAGAAAACTTAAAATTATACAAACATTCAAAAGCAGATTCTCTATATTTTTAAACTTGAACCGCATTGGGAATGAGGTGGATAAACATAATAATTTTTTTCCTAAACAGAACAGTTTTGCAATGTGGCTGTTTCTTGCTTAGTAATCAAAGTACACACAAAAAAAATTTTTGATCATGGGAAATATGATTGAATAAAAAAATACTTAGGATTCTTCGCTAAAGACATTTTTCTCACAGAACTATCTATTCCATATAGTACTACATTATTTTTATCGTTGAAGACAGGGCAGAGATAAAAAATCCTTAGGGAGCATCGTAAAACAATAATCCTTAGAGAGCATCATAATCACAAATAAATGATCCTAAAGTCTAGACGCAATTTCTCAAAAAACTTTGATACTATTTACCAACAAAGTTGTCCATATTGTTCCGAAATGCCTGCCCCAAGAGCATCAAACATAGATTAAAGTTTATTTGTTTGTGTTCAAGTCGACAGAAATAATAACCTAAAATTTAACAAACACACTGGTGCCGTTGAATAAATATTACTAAAAGGTTGTAATTAATATAATCGAACAAATAAGTATATGAAATTGTTTACGTCAGAACGTAAATTACGTTTATATGGTTCGGCATATGTAAACAAGAGATGTAAAAAATCAAAAAGATGACTACCGGTCTGCTTGTATTTTAAAATAGCAATATTAGGATAATTAAAAAGATCCCCTAGTTACTTGGAAAAAGAAATTGTACCGTGTAAAAAAGATAAAACTAATGGGTTGTTTCATAAGTTCCAGCCGTTTTTGTAATTCGTTAACTTTTCCTCCATTTTTGTTTAGTTTGATCAAATGTACAGGGTGCAGTGCTAAAATCCGGACAAATTAAACAATTCTTATTCTAAAAACGGAAAAGTTTTAATGCGTCACGGTCCACATCGGTGAATCGTCTTCAATAGCAGCTCTTAGTGATGCGATGTTTGTATGTCTAGACTTGTTGGTGACCCATTCAACCACGCTCCATACATAGTAGTCCAAAGGATTTAAATCTGGGTTCTTGAGAGGTCACAATTCTTTGTAACAAAACATGTCGGCGTTGTTCGACAACCAAATTTGAACCAAATGACTTGTATGGGCGGCGGACGCATCGCCGTGATGGAAAACATATGGCTTTCCAGATGACACAGTTTCCATCCACGGCTTCACTAAATCTGTCAGAACACGCAAATAAACTTCTTTTGTGACATTTTCAATTTTGTTAAAGAAATACGTTGGCATCTCATGACCCTCACTGGAAACAGCACTTAGCACGTCACCGTTCGCCGGAAATTTTGTTCTGGAAACACTGGGAAGATCTTTAGGGTCATGTGCTAGTCAGTATTCCTTCGTTTGATTTGCGTATCGACAGTATTTTTTTTTCTCAGAAAACAATCCGAAGCCTTCAGCAGCAAAAAGCAAGTCGCAGCGTTCAACTCGCTTTATCCTGAAGGCTTCGGAAAACATCTGCCTCACTTTAATTGTGTAAGACTTGTATCGGAGGTCCTTCTCGACGATTCGACGCATATTTTTTTCACTCACACCGACAACCGATGACAATTTTCGGATCGACTGCTCTGGATCCTCAAAAATCAGCTCCTGATCCCTTTGACTGATATCGAGCATCCTGACAACCTTCGAGTGAGTTCCTTGTCAGTGTTGCAAAACCTTCGTTGGAATTCTCCAACTCATTATACGTCGCGACGATATCATATACAGTAGATCTCGGATACCCGAAGAACCGAATGATTTCTGTCGCAGAGCGTCTAGCGCGAACACTTTCGATTCGGTTCGGTTATACTCCGCACTTGGCTTCAACATTGCGACGTTTCGAGGTTATGACTGTTTAGTGTATGCGTCAAGGTATTTGGACGCCAATCGCTACCTCTACAAGCGGTAGGGAACTGTTTTTCTTGTTCAATCAAAAGAAAAACGCGAGTGAAAGCCGTCGTATGCAAACTTATGGTGACAATGTCCTAATGTAAGATGCTTGTGGGGTTTAGTTTAGACAATTCAAATGTGGTGATTTCGACGTGAAACACAAAGAACGTCCAGTCAATTGAAAAAAAGATGCCGAAATGCAAGTATTGTCGGAAGAAGACGATATGCAAACTCAACAAAAATGGCAGAGAATAAATGTTTTGCTTTCTCCCCATAAAATATTTTTTTGCACCGGACCGCGACTGGAGATGAAAATTGGATATATTTCGAGAATCTAAAACACAGAAATTCATGGGGTGATCCAGGACAACCATCAATATGGACCGGAAGACCGAATCGCTTTGGAAAGAAGACAATTATGTGCATTTGGTGGGATCAAAAGGGTGCCGTGTACTATGATCTTCTGAAACCAGGTGAAACAGTTAATACCGTTTGCTACCGCCAAGAAATGATCAATTTAAACCATACGTTGATCGAAAAGCGACCAGAATGGAAGATATGAAAAATTGAACTCCATCACACACAGTGAAAGCAGCCAGAGGCAGCATTTCTGCTCTTGGAACTCTCACCCCATTCGCCTTACTCACCAGACTTGGCCCCTTCCGACTACTGCTTATCACTCACTTATCAACACTGGCCTGATGGCTAGAAAAGTTCTTGATGACAGGACCACCTCAAAAGATGTACGGTTTTTCTGGAAGGGCATTGAGAAATTGTTCGACAAAAAAGTTATATTTTTTACGTTTTTTTAATATAACGAAAACATTTAGTTTTGAGTATTCCATAGTTGTGAAGAAGGTTTTAACGGGAGCAATTAGCACCCTCATAGAGGGTTGCTATTTATTTATTCGGAATAATAAATAAAAACCAATATTTATCATTGAAAATGATTTTATTGTTTTCAAAATATTCTCCGCGATGATATCGATACGTTTTTGCATACGTTTGAACCAATTTTCATGGCTCTTTTCTATTTCGATTGACATATCTCCAAAACATGCCTTTTGAGCTCATCAACAGCTTCTTCTGGTTTCGAAAATCATGACCACATAGATTATTCTTGACGGACCAAATGCCGTGTACGGCGGATGACTCACCAATTCGATGTTTTGACCGGTCAAATATTGAGTTGAGCGTTCCGATGCGTAAAAGCTCGCGTTGTCATGGTGAAGAATGATCCTACGTCGCTGGTTGTTTTTTCGTTTCGGGCAGTGTAACCACATGCCCATTTATCTAAAAAAAAACAGACGACCATTTACTTCGAAGTGTTTTTTGCGCGAACAACTTTTGTTGGGTTTGGCTCATTTTGAAAGACCTATACAGTCGACTGCTGTCTACTTTCGGGCTCATATGTATAAATCCAAGATTCATCACCTGTGTAAATCCTATACATTAATTTTGATGCACAACTATTGTATTTTTGGGTATTTTTTTTTACACCAGTTCTACACCATACCTTAATCTCACGGTATGTGGTCTCACGGTGGTCATATGACGATCTTGCTTTATCAGTTCGCACACAGTATCGATGTTTTCTGGCATAACAACCGATTTTGGACGACCTTATTTAAATTCGTGCGTGAATGAACAATGGCTACGGTTGAATTCACTAAACCAGTGATATACAGTGGTTTTAGATGATGCTTATCGCCGCAAGTCAAAGTGAGTTGATCGATGCAATGTTGTTGAGATAATCCACGTCGAAAGTTAATCACGAGTCTTTACGATGTATATGTGAAATGGCGCCTAGCTATACTATTGTTATCAATTACGGATGCATAAATAGCAACCCTCGTATTTATCTCACTACTGAGAACAGAGTTGTGAAAATGTGTGTAAATATATTGCAAACCAATAACGATAATTTAAAAGGAAAGAACGTGTAAACAGATGAATCACTTTTCTTATGTTTAGTAAAGTAATGATAATGAATGACAGTAGTATTTAAAAAGATAGGACAATTATACGTCAACAATTTAACTTTTTAGTGATGGCGCTACTCTTAAAAAATATTCTGGTAATATAACTGCGCATGTTTCAGTTGTTGTTTATCAGTAATTTATGTTAATCGATGTAAGTGTTTCTGTAAAGATAGAGAAAATCGAATATCGAGCCATCATTCCAACAAATTCGTGCATTTGAAAGGCAATACGTCTACCGCAAATGAAAGCCGAGAAGGATGCTGTTTACGGTGGCCCCCCACCTTAATTTTTCACCGTGAAATTTTCAGTTGTACCAGATTGATTGACGATGAACGTTCAGAGCGGCCAAACACTGTCAAAAACTGTCCAAAACGGTCAAAACCGCTAAGTGGTGCTAGTACGACCGTCGAATTAAGGTTAGAGAGATAGCAGAGGTTCTATCTATCTCGAAAAAACATATTTGTCATATATTGACTGAAAATTTGGGACTCGGGACCAAAAACGCATTCGAATGAACAATTCCGAAGCCCTGTTGAAGAAGTGCAAGCTAAGTAAGTCGGATTTTTGGCGTCGATTAATAACTGTAGATGAACCACTACGCTCCTGAAACGAACGCACAATCGAAACAGTGGACTGCGAAGGGTAAATCAACTCCGAAGAAGGCGAATACTGTTCCATTGGCTGGGAAAGTGATGGCAAGTGTTTTTGGGATAGTCATTGAGTTGTGTTAATCGATTATCTTGAAAAGGAAAACACAATAAAAGGGACAATCATTATTGAATAGCTGAAGGAAAAACTGGCGCATTTAAAGAGAAACAATGTTTTGTTCCACCAAGACAACAACGCACCATCTCACACTTCAGAGGTCGCCATGGCAAATTCACGAATTGGGATTCGAATTGATTGATCACCCACCATATTTACCAGATCTGGTCCAGCGATCTTTTTCTTTTTATTAGGCTCAAAGTTTCGCTCGCTTCTTTCAAATACTGCTCTACTGCGAATACGTCTCTTCCGAACAATGAATTTAGTAACATCCATATTGGGCCACGGTATATAAAAAGTTTCAACGCACCTTTCAAAACAACTAAATGATTCGAGTAGATATATTTCGAAATTTCGAATGTATGCATATCGAAACGATAGATATCGTGAATTATAAACAAATTTAACTAACGAGACGTTGTTTATAAAAATATGGGTCATTTTATATAAATATTCTTTTCGATTTACATTTTGAAACAGTCTAGTTAACGAATTGGGTCATTGAGAAAGTATCAGGTATGAAAGTTTCTATAGTTATCCTTAAATGTTGGTAAAAGATTTTTTTTATTATTCGTCGAGACTTATCTGGACTTTGATATATGTATAAATAGTTTTACAGTGTCTGAATTTTGAAACGTAATAGTGGAAACACTGTTTGAAAAAACATATGTTACTCATAGATTGATGTGTACAGTACATTGTGTCGATTCACCATGGAATGATCTACGATTCAACAGCACGTAGAAATTGTTCGCTTGATCGATGATGGAAATCATGTTATAGTTCGCACAAAATAAAATTCGAGCACGCTGTTAAAGATCAGCAGAAATACCATTACACAAATTAAATAATAAAAGAATCAAATGGAATGTATTAATATATATCATCATCATCAGCCCGTCTCGATCCACTGCAGGATGAAGGCCTCTTCAGCATCTTCCAACCTTCACGGTCCTAGGCTTTCCTCTGCCCGCGGGTCCAATAGACTTAACGATGTCATCAGTCCATCGTGCTTTCGGTCTTTTTTCGCTTTCGGTCTTGGTCCCTGTCTGTCCTCTCATCGTCTCGCTATATGGCTTGCCCACCTCCATTTCAATTGATTTACTCTTCCAATATCGCAGACAGATGTCACAGACTTTCGTTTGTTCCCTGATCCATGCGCAGGGCTGTCTGTCTCGTCTGGTAATGTCAAGTATAAATCTTTCCATTCCACTCCGTGCTATCCAAAGTTTTTGAACTGATTGCGATGTGAGTGTCCAGGTACAACTTTCGTATGTCATAACGGATAGCACGTACTGATCGAAAACTTTTCTTTTCAGGCAACGTGAGAGTAAACACTATATATAGTATCTGAACATTTTAGGCAAAAAATAGGAAAAGTTTTGTTTAATTTTTTTTATGTTATGTTTTATGTTATTAACCAAAAGACCAAACAGTTCATGGACTAAAGCAGTCATTCAAGATTATTTAGCTAATAATAATAAAGAATTTTCAGTCGAAATGCTTAAAAATGAACTTTTAAGAATTGTATCAAAGTATATACCACAAGCAAATTTTTTAAATTCATATACTTCATAAGTGAACACTGCTCAGAAATAAACCAGCACGGAAATATTTAGTAGACGACTTATCAGAACAATATGAGCACAAAGTTTTACGTATTCCCTCATACTACTTCATTTTCAACCCAACTAAACTAATGAAAAATATGGAAAATTGGAAAAAATTGCTATAACAAACACGTTAATCACACTGTTAATCCTGAGATATGGAAGAATACGATGAAGCATAGAGAAAAAGAAATAATGAAATTGTATGACAGAAAGTATATACTTGATCGAAACGAAGTGATGATTGCAGACAATGATTCCAGCCAGTACATTTCAGATTCCGATTAATGAAAATAAAAGTGCATACTGATATTTCATTGTTTTTTCTATTTTATACTTGCACATTATATATTAATAAATGTCATTGGTAATTATATTTCAAGAAGCAATTTAAAATATGCTGAATCTATATAGAGGTACTAAATCAACGACATTTGCAATACTTTCAACATTTATTACAATTTTTTTAGTTAGTAATTTACATTTAATTTACAATTGTTTTTTTATTGTTATTAAAGTTTAAATTTTAAAAATGATTCGCTAAAGTCAGGTTATGATGTTTAATCACAATCTGGCAACAGGGCAGTCAAAATGTAATCAAGTACAACTGCGTTTATTTTGTACGAGCTATATATGAATATTCTGCTTTCCAAGCAAATGGATATTTCATCATATAACGATCAAATAGAATATTTCCGATCTTCAATGCAAATACTTAAATAATAAAACATGATATACACGCGTTCTCTCCGTTATACGAGTTAATATCGAAAATATCATGTTGGTAATGAGAGTTTTCCTTACATCCAAATTATATGGTAGTTCGATTGAAATTATTTCTTAAATTAGTCTTTTATTACTTCATCCTTAGCCATGAGATGGAATCTTTCTCTGCAAATTATTAACTCACAATATATAAATATTTCTATAAATATTCTGAATATATTAATTTCGAAAAATCTTTAATACAATTACTAATTAATTAATCATTTTATTCTTTGATAATACTGAACTGTACATATCTTGCAAAATCATTATCTATTTCTTCTGATTATCTGGAAGTTCTTTGTTGTTATACACGAGGGTAGAGTTAAAAGTCAGGTACTTTTTCAATTAATTATTGTTTTTTTGATCGAAAATCTATTTATAAATCAATTTTAATAGAGTAATGAGACTGGTGGCAAAACATTAGGAGACTGGCTAGTGGAGATGTATTAATAAACTAATGGGACTGGTGGCGTAGCGCTTGATCTGGCAACACAGTTAGCCTCCCCTTTAAATTGCCAACATCTAATGGGTATTTAAAACGAATTTGAACTTCCTGGCCATTTGGTGATCGGTAACAATTCTTTGTGTGACCCGGGTTTTTCTAGTGCGTTGTAAAATTTCGATCAATGCGCAAAACTTTTGCAAAATATTTTGTTAAGTGCTCAGATTTTCAGGTGGTTTAAGGCATTCTCTGAAAGCCGACACTCGATTGAAGCAGCAGGCGACCCTTAACTACAAGAAGTGATCAAAATTTCCACAGAATTCACCATTTTGTGTGTAATCATCGGTTGATGATCAGATGAGAATGATTGGGGAATAGTTGAATTTGACTCATACAACCTTTCATCAAATTTTGACCAATGAATGGAGAAATGAAGAAAATCTCCACGGAAATGATCCCCAAACACATATCAGATCAAATCAAAATCATCTATTTATGCTGATTTACTTTTTTAATAGCCATGGGCTCGTCCATAAGAAATGTGTGACTCTAGGCAAACCAGTATTCGTATCGAGGGGGTTCTTGAAAGGTTTTAAAAAAGGGTCATTCGTGTGAGACATACAACGATTTCAATTAACGGGTTTTTGGCAATAAAATTACTATTCACCAGACTTCAGTCCATGTGCAACTCATTTCATACGACCCACAAACTACAGCTGCTTGACCGAACGTTTATGAAGGCTTTTAAATCTGCTTATAATGATGTATATGACTTGTGGATGAGATCAAACCATGGCGTAAGAAGAAGTTAACAGAGTTAGGAGCGTAAGATGAGATAACAGGGTTTGTTGCTTCTGCTTTAAATCGAGTTTCTCGAATGAGAAACTCTCGAATGATGTTTCTCGAGTTTCTAATTTATTTAGTACTTTAGATTTTATTGCTTCAGATATGACCCATGTTACAGAAAGTCATCAATCAGTGTCAGAACTATCGCTTCAATCGACAGTTTCAACTTCTGGATAGCCAGAACTGACGAATTTCAATTCTCGACAACTAGAAATGGCATCTTCAGCTCGAACTGCCACTTCTGACTCCGAACTTTAAATTGCCACTTCTCAACAATGCTAGTTCCAAACTAGAGTTAACATTGATCAATCGGTTGATAATTTTTAAACAATAGTTACAAAATTGTCACCGGTTCCTGGTGCTTCGAAAAAAAGAGCTACTACACGACGTCGTAAAGCTAAAAGAAGTGAAATCAACACAAGTTCCCCATACAAAAAGATGCTGAAACATAAAAGAGCAGTTAAAAAAATGATTGCGCCAGCTAAGAGAGGTAAGAGTTCGCTTTCAAGACAAGATGTCAACAAGAAAGGCAAAAGTTTGTTTTCAGAAAAAAATGTGATGAAAAACGGCAAGAAAGAACAGACTATTAGACATGTATTATTAGACATGTAGCCTAAGAGATTTTTATTTTATTCAAAATAAACCTTAAGGTAACGGTACTGGAGAACTTTCCCCTACTTCTCATCGCTTTCTCGTATGTGCGACGATATTTTTTCCGTGCGCCCTGTATAAATTAATTAGAATTTCGTATATTTACATCAGTTAAAATCGTCGTACGTTTCAATCAACACCTAACCTTATTTGGATTCTACTGGTGATTGCTCTGAGGTCAAATCGTGAGCTAGGATTATTCATGGTAAGCTATTGAAGCTAACTATCGCCATGTTGTCAGGGGTGCTGTTTCAACAAATAGGTTTTTTTATAATTATTGTATTGAAGATTAAGATACTGGAAAATATATGTGTAGTTATGTCTAAAGTGACCTATATACTTTTTTTTTCGTGTGCTATAGTAATATTTAGCTATAATAATTTGAGTATCACTCTGGTAAATTATGATATAATTAACTATCTATGGAACAGGTAGATTTGTTAAATTTTATAATATAATAATCATCGCCATAATAATAATTAAAAGAAACAGCCACTTGTTCCTATTTATATATGTAAATATGTATAAATTGATGTTGAACGTGGATGTTTTGACTGTTGTTCTAATTATGGTACAGAGTGGAGGGTTTAAATATTATCTATAGATTCAAATCGACAAAAAATATCAATGATTGTTTTATTAACATGTTCTATAGAATATTTAAAAGATATTCGTAGAAATATATCCCTGACTTACAATTTCTCATGCACAATACTTGATAAGTATGTTCTACAAGTTCCTTTAAAATGTCTAAAGCTGTGTCCACATCAATAAAAAATTGTGTGTGTGTTGAATTTACTTTGAATAGAAAATATTTACGAAGCAAAATTACCACACCCAGCCATAAATATTTGTGTTGTGCACGCTATAGGGCCCGCTCCGTCTGTATGTGTGCAGTATTCCAACAAACGCCAAAAATAAAATTGTGTATATTTTTCAGTGTCTATACTTATTTTCTAGTTTTCTAGTTTATACTTTTCTGTTTTGGTACAAATGCTTCTTCTTCTTCTTTAACATAATGATATACTCGGACATGCTTTGACTACAATCAGTTACTTAATAAATTATAAATTTCAATTTATCCGCGTCACATTAGGTAACTTTTTAAAACTAAAAATATTTATTTCACTTCAACAGCACGTCGTCATACAAATCTTGTGCGTCTCAAATTCCTTTGACGTTCGCGAGAAAACCGACAATAGATGGTTCGTGTGTATGCTGTGCGGCGAAAATATTTGTGTGTGACCTTGTGTGTCATGGCATCTACACTGCCACGCCACGCACGCACACAACACATATAGCCCGCACAACGTAAATTTTTATTGGTGTGGACTCAGCTTAATGCTCCGAAACTGTGAATTTATTTAATATTATTAATAAACACTCATATCTTGAAAATTGGGCATTTTATCGATGTTTGGTGGTCTGTCAAGAGCACATTTTGTAGTGCAAAATATCCCAAAAGAGTGATTTTAATTTTTAAAGCTGATTTTGAGGTACCGTCATTAAAAACATCACTCGCATTATCAGTTCTAGCTTAGCGGAACAAATATTGATTCAAACTAATCAGCAGCGTTGTCCATATTTACACTTCATACAATTTCACACAATTCAATATTTCCGTGAATGTTAATAGCGCTTACACAACGGAACTTTTTAAATTTAAAGAAAACTGCTAGCGTCATCTATTGAATCAATATATAATAGGAAACTTGTATATCTTCTCTATAAAACGAGACCGCCATAATTAGAATCGATTGACGGATATTCAAGTTATAGCGCTTGAAATGGCAGTACCTTTTCCCCTCGCCGCAAAAACACGATGGAACAAAAAACTAATATTTAATTTTGTTTTAAGCTCGGTAAAACGTTTACAGAAACAATTAAGTTGATGAAAACAGTTTATGGTGATGATCGCTTATCCCGTACACGTGTGTTCCAGTGATATAAACGATTCCAGGATGGTCATGATGCTTTGGAAGACCACCCAAAGCCAGGCTGACCAAAAAACAAATATCGCGATAAGTTGGTGGAAAAAGTACATTAAATGATCGCCTACGATGTGAATTCGACTGTGAGATGGATAGCGCAGAAATTAAATACGACTAAAAGTAGGATTCACGAAATTTGGACAAATGATTTAAACAAACGGAAAGCTCGACTAGTTCCTCACAGGACTGTGAATTTTTGGCGAAAAAATAAGTCTGGGTGCTTCAACATCCTGCGTATTTGCTTGATTTATGTGCGAGTGACTATTTCATGTTCCCGAAACTCAAACTGGCCATATAAGAAACGTTTTATGAAAGTGTTATATGAGTCCAAGAAGTTGTGACGGGGGTAATTGAGGTTATTCCGATAACATAAAAAATCTATGCTAGTATTGATTGAACGTGCCCAGTGTAATACTTCTGGCAAAATAACTAATTGTTTCTTTTTTATTTCAAAAGTTCCGATATTTTTCTGACACACTGTGTATAATAATCATCGTCACAGTAACAATTAAGAGAAACAAGTGGTTGCTATATATGTACATATGTATAAATTGATATTGAGTGTGGATGTTTTGACCGTTGTTCGCATTATGATACAAAGTGGGGGTATACAAATATTATATATAGTTTTAAATCGACAAACAATATCAATGTAATTTGTATTAATATGCTATATAAAGTATATTCTACAAGTTCCATTAAACTTATACTTTATTGTTTTAAACGCGTACTTTTCGCCGATTTGATTTTCAGATTTTTCACATTTTCAAAATCTCCTATCTCGGAAACTAATAGGTGTTTCAGTTAACAATGTCGACTTTACTACCAGATGGTATTACTAATACATTTGTTGGTATAGACTAATAACGTCTATGGCGTTTTGATAGGTAAACATTGTACAAAAAAACATACGTTTTTCATAGCTTTGAATATGGGGAATTATGTACCAGAAAAAAACGTTTTGCCGGGGAACTTAATAACCTTCTTTCAGAGCATGGTGAACATGATCTAACCCAAAAACTTGTGAACGATGGTTCTAACGCTTTAAAAGTGATGATTTTGATATAAAAGACAAAGAGAGTCTAGGACAGCCGATAAAGTTTCAAGATGCAGATTTGCAAGCATTATTGGACGAAGACTCAACTCATATACACAACAATTAGACAGAAGTATTAAATGTTGTTCAATCCACCATTACCGAACGTCTACGAGAAACAATGAAAGGCAAAAAACTACTTGTAAAATTTTGGTTGCCAGGCAGAAAAGAAAAGGTTTTTTGAGTCGAGTTGTGACTGAGGATGAAAAGTGGATCTATTTTGACAATCCAAAGCGCAAAGAATCATGGATAGACCCAGGTCAGCCTTCAACATCATGACCAGTGCGCAATATACATAGAAAGAAGGTTTTGCTGTGTATTTAGTTTGATATTACGATTACTGACGATCGATACCGACAAAAAATGATAAAATTGAACCGAGCATTGAAGGAAAAACGACTAGAATACGCTCAAAGACACGATAAATTATTTTTAAACCTAACAATGCTCAGCCGCACGTTGCAAAATGTATAAAAACTATTTGGAAAACGATAAATGGGACGCCCTGTCCTATCCGCCGTATTCAGTAGACTTAGCTCCTTGGGAGTACCACTTATTTCGATAGATGCAGTACAGACTTTCAGAACAACACTTCTTATCAAGAAGTGAAAATTTGGCTTGATGAATGGTTGGCCTCAGAAAACCAAAGGTTCTTTTGGCGCCGAATAACGGCGAAGGATTATTAACCGAAACACCTCTTTCCAAGTATTTTTGAAGCTTGACGGTTCGCCTATCAGATCGATAATTTTACGTAGAATCTCAACAATTTCAAGGTATTTGCGAAAAACTGTTTGCAATATTTATTTTTCGAACACTGATATTTTGAAAAGATAGCGCACGAAATCTGGGGATTCGTAAAAAGTCCATTTCGGAGTACAAAATCTCCCCAAAATAATCGATTTTAATTTTTTGAAGTTTGGTACAACTGATCAACCAACGGCTTGGCCTTCAGGGTGTGGATGCGCAGTAGCCTAATGGCCGAAACCTCATTCGAAGCAGTGCATTCGTGGTGTTAACTTGTGCTAACATACTAGAGCTGTCAAATCTGTACATTTGCGATCATTCGCAGCTGTAGAAACTTTTTGCTCGATGGTCAAATACTTTTCAATCGTCTTACCAGAACAAATTTCTTGGTCTATCCATCCTTTAAGAATAAACTTAAAAACTGGCCAAATATTACGAAAACTACAACACAGTTTCTACAAGTAACCTAATTAATCGAATCACCCCGGAATGTGTATTTAATCAAAGGGTGTAAAGCAGCAATACATTTTTGGCGTAAGGAAGCTTCTTATAAAAAAGATATTTTAAGAAATGCGTGGCTGTTGTAGTTAAAACAAACAGGGGCGGCGACGTTTATCAATAAAGTTAAAGGTGGCCGCCTAGGCTGAAACAGCATAAAGGCAAGTAAATAAAAAAATACGAGTATATATAGTACGATAAATAAAAAAGTACGAGTAATATAAAATAGATCTATTGAAGGTTCCATAAAAAAGGGTTTTTCTTTCAGGACTGAACATGGATGCTTCTACTATTATGAGGACATGTATGATCTTTGAACATAAAACTAACAGGAACGAGCCTTGCGTATCTTTATGCACATATAAATGGGGACGAATACGGCCATATTGAAACACCAAAGATGACTCATTGCTTTGAAATTTTGGTAGTTGGTGTCAACAACTTAGAAGTTTAATAGGAGATTTGAGCAGTTTTAGTTTGCTTAAATCACTGATAAGTGTACGGGAATACTCTTTTTGTGTGTTCTAGTGTAAATGCATATTAATACATACTAACTATATCGACAATAAAAACAATAATATCGAAGGTAAGATAAATAAACAAAAAAAATAGTCAGTTGTGCGTTTTATGGTTGTTCCCTGACACGAAACAATAAAAATTCAGGAGCAACATTACATAGATAAGTACTGTTAATATTAAATTTGTCAATTATTTAGTTTAGGTTATGAAGCCAACAAATCGCCTGGTATGCATAGGCGTAGTCATAGGTAGTGATTATCTTTTTTTAGAACTTAAGTTAAGTTTAGAAGTTAAGCCTTAAAAATGCAGATTATTTTTTAATTTTCGTTTGATACATATGATACATGTTACTTTACTCATAAAAAGAACCTATAATATATAACTAATAATACAGAGTGTTAACTTTTTGTACAATCCTATTTTTATTTTTTTTTTAGAAATTATTGAAGTTATACTTCTTAAACTACTTCGTTTCGGAAAACAGATCAGAGTGTATTTTTAGTAAGGGATGAAGTTACGCCCGCCGATGTAACCCATAATTTATTATTTTCCTTTAAAATTAAGACACCTTCGCCATTTGTCAAGACTTGTTTATTTGTAGTATTTACTTTCGTCTATTGGTTGTTTAGTCAGTTAAAATTTGTTTGAATGCATACAAAAAATATTTTATTAATAACGCCAAAGAAGTATAAGTTCTTACGTACCTACATAAGTACATACACGTGTTTTTTGTACTAATAAATGTAACTGTTGCTTCCATTTTGATTTGGATTTCATGTTATTAAACTAGATTATCCTTTTTCGAGGTTTCAAGATCCAAATAGAAGAACACATTGGATTAATTTTATTAAAAAGCCAGACTTTATTTCAAACTGCAGTAGTTTTTTTTATTCCCGTTATTTTGCTGAGGAATGTTTTGATCGAACATCTAAGGTAAAAGTGAGACTACTACCAAATGCTGTTCCGACAATTGAAGTGGACCGTTTAAAATATGTAATTTTTTGTATTTTATTATTTTGATAAACATCTTTCATAGCATTTTCTCTTGAATGGAATTGAAAGTTTTAATAGATATTTGCGACGAATACGGTATTGTCAAAGGTGATTTGAAATTCATTCCCTACTCATAAGTTTAACCAGGAGCACATTGAGTTGTTTTTTGGAACAATTCGATCTTAAGGGGGATACATGGCAAGGGGATACTTGCAGGTAGTGAACTGCAGCATTTAAAAAAATATTAATACACTCAGAAGTGAGAAAGATCAACATTAATTATATTTGTAAAAACGATGTAGTAGATGAAAAAATTCGTAGTGTGTATACAAAATTAATTTTGTTTAAGGGACAATAAATACTAAACAACTAAATACAGAAAGTATATATGTATTTTAATAATAAATAATTTTGTGAATATTACAGCTTTTTCTTTCATTTTCGAATATGTATACCTAATATAAATATAAACATCGACTCTGTGCAAGATACAACTGATTACCTAACGAAATTTTGGAAATTATATGATTTTATGACAGGAGATTACAATTTCTTAATAACTTTTTGTCGTATTGGCCATATAAATGATACTTTACTCTTCGAAAGAATAGATTTTTTTAAATTAAGTTTACATTTTCGAAGGACAGAAATCAACACCATCAACTGATTATATATTACTGCTCTTCTAAAACCATTTTAATTTAAATTTCAAATTGAGAATTAAATAGTAGTTGATATTATCTGCCGTATCTAGTAAGTTTTCATTATTTAATACAGTTACTATAATTATACAATAATATATTGTTTTAAACAACTATAAAATTTTCTTAATTTCTTGTTTTTTATTCATACTGCTCTACGCCACTGCCAAACCGGAAACAGTAGTCGGCCCTATGCAGTTACCATTTACAAAATCCCACTTACAGAATCATATGTTCTTTCTTGTAGTTTTATATTCAAAGTATTAGATGTACAAGGATCAGATACAAAAAAGCAGTAAGGCTTTCCTTAATACATTTCAACGAATTATGTACTTAGTATTAGGCACTTATACTCTTAGTATTAGGCAAAATCAGAAATGAAAGATTATTAGAATAAGGAAACATAAAATCGGTAAGAAGAAAAATGAAGAGATACCCCTTTGTTGGTTATGACACCTCCACAGAATGGCCAAGCAAGTATACGAAGCAAGATTGTAGGGCAAGAATGATTTTACTGTTTCCTTGACTGAAGAAACCACTTCGTGGACGCAAATTCGAATATAAAAACCGTTTCAAACATTTTGAGAAAAGAAAAACTTTGGAATAAATGAATTGTATTGAGAGAAGATTAAATTTGGATGAAAAATAATATATTTGTTTTATTTAGAACCTATATTATCACCTTACTTTTTGGTCATAGTGTATTTTGATGACTATACAATATGCATTATATCTCCTACTAAATGTATAAATAAATTACACTTAAATATGAAGTGGTAAAATCCCGATCGAATACATTTCAGATCACCATCGTATTGTTGGTTATTTTTCTCGCGTACCCTGTACGACTTCGTTAGTTTCCCGTAAAATTACGTCAATCCCATAGCGTCACGAGCTTCGACCAATACCTAACCTTATTTTATTTCGATTGTGGATTTTTTTTAGGTCAAGTTATAATTTGGGACTATTCACGGTAAATTATTAATTGAGGCTAACTATCGCGATATTGTTACCGGGGTGTTGCAATAAATGGCTACTTTTTTAAAATAATTTTTTGTGGTGACGGTATTGGTAAACAATGTACACGGTTCATTCTGTTTATATATAGTCGACCAGAGTCGAGAGCTGGGCGTCGAAACACAACTGCAAAGTGAATGTTTTTCGAGTCTTACCTACTTTCCAGCGGAATTGAAATCACCTATCACAATTACTATATTTTTCTTAGTCAAGATCACTTATAACAAATCTACGTTTAATCATCTCCTACTATTATCGATAACTACATAAAAATAATGCGCGAAATTTAAAATTTAAACTGTTATCTTTCAAGTCGATAAGAGCTAAAGTTAATACTATACGTAAAAATGCAACCTAAAGGTTGCTCCACACTAACCTCTCGTTCTTCGAAGAAAAATCCCTTCCGCTCGCACCGTAAACTAATATAAACAAGGAACAATGATGCGGTACACTGTCACAAAATGCCGAATGCAGTTGGGGCCTGAGATGCGCGCCACGAGAAATCGAAAAGGTTCAGCCTGTGCCTGGACGATATTAAGTTCATTGTACGAAAAACTTTAAGCAGCGGCACTTTTGACTTCGCACTGGGTTGACTGGTGGCAGCGCATTGGGAAACGGTGGTGAGGTGAGCGCATGCGCCGCGCCACAAGTTGCCGCACGCAGAGCCGGATCCACGCTCAAACCAACGGTTTTCAGTCCGTTCTACAGGGTGGACTACTTTGAATTCAATACCGTTTGGAAACTATTCCAATTTTATGCATCGCGTTCAAAATTTTTCAGTGATAATAACACTGTTTTTGTAACACGAACTTGTAATGATATTTGATTGTATTTATCTACTGTCATTAGAAAAACAATTATCCAATCACCCTCAGACTTTTTGTTACAGCTACATATTCAATTTCACCTCATAAACGTGTTTATATTTAAGTTAAGGGTGTAAATATGCGACGAAAGTGTCATATTTACATAAATCACCCGGATAGTTTTTGTTATGTGCGTGCAGGATTAACTTTTACCTCTCAGCGTCAAAATTTCACACCATTAGTAACCAAACATTATTTGGGTTACTTTGGTTTTCCTGTGCGGCATCAAGATAAATCCTAAGTCCTATATATCTGCTGTGTAACATGTGTGAGACTTCTACTGGGTTGAGATAAGGGATCTAGATATATGCCCTTTGCTGTGCCAATGATTTGGGTTTATAGTTTTATAGTTTCAGTACCATAAAATGTTTCACAACTATAATCTGTCATCGATGACGCTATTGAAGAACAGCAGAAATACCACATAAATTAAACAATAATATAATCAAATGAAATGTATTCAATAAATTTCAAATTTAGCGGGTGTATTCGGTTGACAGCATATGCGACGTTGTTGAGTTTCACATTTTTCTTGTTGATATTTATTGACACGTTTGGAGGTTATCCCATATATAGATAATACAATACTTTCATTTTTTACCTTACGATCTAAAACAGTTCTTTTAAGAACTATCACAGTGTTATAATTGACAGAATAGCGCCTGCAAAATACCAAATCAGTTAAATAGTCATTGTCAAGATTTTGTAGCATCTCTGATGCAATATTTTGAACAAGAAATAGACAATAATGGTCCATGGTTACCCTTTCCGGCAGTTAGAGTGGTATATTAACTTATTTGCTAATACTTTGGTATGTTTAGTTTAAGTCATATTTTTTTAGCTATTAGTACTATTTCACAAAAGGTGAAAAACAATGAAGTTTTAAAATCGACTAGAAAGCGTAGTTCTACTAAAGTATGCATTTTTACTAAAAAGGTTACTAATACTGAAGCTTTGGCAACAATTTATACGTGTATTTGTACAGCTTAATTCTTATTTTCAGGACAGCATGTAACTTTGAACGCCTTGCATGAACAATCAAAAGAGAAACAACTGTTTGATGGATGATGTATGTCATTGGGCAACATATTTAAAGAAGTAGGTTTTAAAATGAAAAAAGATGATCCAAGTCAACGGCTTATAGAACTTCCCAATGTTGCCCTATACATGTAGATTTTTGAGGGATTATACGAACGAAAGAAAAATAGCTTTGATCAAGAAAAAAAAGAATCATGCATAAGAAAAATTAACTAATGAAATAGTATGACAGAGAGCATATACTTGATCGAAAAGAAGTTCTTCCCCACACTGGGGAACAGCAATTTTGTTGACTTGGATCTGTGACTTGTTTTTGACTAATTTTTCATCGCTGAATTCAAAAATATTCACAGTTTTTCTCTATCACGTCAAGTTCTTAAGCTACAGCATACCCTTCATTTTACCTTAAAAGTGTACATACGAAAGGAAATAAGGTGAGATCTGATCAAATAGATTAGAATATTTTATTCATACAGAGGTTAACATAATATTAAAAGTTAAATTGTGTTTATACAAAAAATAAATAAAATATATTATGGTAAAAATTTCTTCTTATAGCTTTTCCTGGAGTGTTCGGTTTGTGGACATTCTGGCTTGATGCTCCAACCGTAGTCAGCCATCATACTGACATCCCATCTACCTTGATACCGCGGTGGTATCTTAAGATTTTTTGGGAAGTTAGCAAGATGACTATGTAAGAAATGCAGTTTGATGCTCATTTTGCAACCAAGCTTTTTAAAGCTCTCCAAGAGTTGTTGAACAATTTCGATGTAATTCGGGGCTCGTGTATTTCCAAGAAAGTCTTTAACAATATTTTTAAAAGCCAACCAAGCATTCCTTTCAAGTTCGGTCATTGTTTCAGTGAAATTTTCATCTTTAACGAGTTGCCGAATCTGGGGACCATCAAACACACCAGCCTTTATCTTTTCATATGACAGGCTAGGGAATCAATTCTTCTGTTGGAACCTTTGGTGTGAAATACTAAACTTGAAGAGATTTACCACTAAACATCAAAACGCTTTTTTGAACTGCGCTGGTGTTCAGTGGTAAATCTCTTCAAGTTTAGGCTAGGGAATGCCAAATTGATATACTTAAAGCAGTCTCCTTCAATTGACAAAGCCTTAACAGATTGCTTCATGAGACCTAGTTTTATATGCAAAGGCGGAAATACAATGTTTTTTCTGTCGACCACTGGCTGATTTAAAATGTTTGGATCACCAGGTCTTAGGTCAGATCTTGGTGGCCAGTTCGATTGCACCCAATACTTCTCACAAGCTCTGCTGTCCCACATGCACAAAAAACAGGGATACTTGGTATATCCGCATTGCTGGCCAAGAAGGAAACAGACCATTTTAAGGTCAACACAGATGATCCATTGGTGCATGTTATATTGCAACAAGTCAATGACTTTCTTTATGTCGCCATATTCTACACGTAAATAAACTGAATGACCTATTGGGACTGAACCGTATAAATTTCCATTATGTAGGAGAACACACTTCATGCTACGCTTTGAGCTATCTATAAACAATTCCATAACTATAACGCCATTCAGTTGCGTTATAGTTAGAAATTGCCAATTCTTTCATTAAACCTTCGACGTTCTGGCAATATACAAATCCGTCATTATTTCTGAAGTACTGCCAAAATTCACTTTATCTGGATCGATAGTAAGTGACTTTAGCTCCTTTGTCAAGCAAATTTTTTCGTGCAGTCTTGATGCTAATAATTCCGATGCTTTTTTGGATAGTTCCAAATTTCGTGCTAAATCGTTTAATTTATGTTGATTGAATCCTTTACGAACAGAATCATTGGAAACTTTGAATTCTTCGTCGGTGGAGTTACTTCGATCTATACTTGATTCACATTCTTGTATTTCTAAAGAAGGTAATTCTTGAAAAACTGGCACTGGAATTTCAGCTGAATGAGGCATAGGGCGTATAGCTGACGATAAACTAGGGTACTCAATTTTATGTTTGATTTTCTTGTTGAATCCTGAGGTTTTCACTTAAGTGATCTTTGGGTTCTCGCCAAATCATTAATATACCAAACGAAAGTTTATTACGTGATTTCTTCGTCCACATTCGTAAACTCTCTAAACACTGCTTGCACACTTTATGAGGGGCCCATGATTTATCTTGGTCACCTATTTTCACTTTAAAATATGTAAAATAGGCTTGCCTGACAAATGTACTAATATTAGTCCGTTGAATGGGGATGGTAAAACTGCCACATATATAACAAAATGAATCAGGGCTGTTTAAGCACGTACAACGCGAACTACCAGAGGCAGACATAACGAAAATCTAGTAGTAGTAGTTGTGTATGTATACTTTGACTTCACTATATCAGAGCGACACAGACCCGCGTAATTTTGCATCTCATGCGTAACTGACCGAACTAGTTTTGGACGACGCAATGTCACTCACGCCCCCACTCCCAGGCCGAAGAAGGTTCGCCGGTAGGAGAGCAGTAGTGACTTCTGTGATTCGCTAAGCTTAGTCGGATGCGCAACAACTGTAGAGAAAAAACTTGAGGTGATAGAAAAAAACTAAATAAAGTTTTGGAATTAGCATGTCAATTTACGTATAAAACAGCTTAAATATCGAACTCAACAGAAATTATTTTTCAAATTGTTCCCCAGTGTTATAAATACTATGTCGATGGTTTTTGAACGAAGCATTTTACATGTGCTGAATCTATCTAGTGGTACTAAATGGGCGACACTTGCAAGACTTTCAACATTTATTATAATTTTGTTAGTTACTTTGTATTTTGCATTTAATTTAGAGTTGATTTTTTTAATTGTTATTAAAGTTTAAATTGTAAAAATGATTCGCTAAAGTAAGGTTATAATGTTTAATAGCAATCTGGCAACAGGGCAGTCAAAATGTTGATCACGTGCCTAATGACGTGTAACTGTTTTTATTTTGTACGAGCTATAAGTCGAATTGCATGTTTCACCACCTCCAAATTCATTAGAAATTCAAGAAGCATCTGCTAGTCAAGTCAAGACGATAACTTAGAGACAGAATGCGATCCAATTTATGAACCAAGTACTTTAAAAGAACGACACTTATTAACGCAAGATGACCTAAATGATTTGGTTATGATGACCTGAATGTTTTGTTAATGTCGTAAAAAACTTTTTGGGTAACCACAGGGCAGAAAAGGTACATATCTTGGACTCACATTCGAATTTTTCCCTGAAAACCTGGACGCTGTGAGTAACGAACAATTCAAGAAATTCCACCAGCGCCATGCGATATTAAGGAAAATGGACTTCTGGGATGTTAGCCGGTTTCTGCTGTGGATTGAAAGGGGATCTACTGTTAGCTAAATACTCGCGAAAATCAGAAATATTGTGTATGAGTGGATAATTGTATAATTGTAAGTGTATTTCCGTATATTTGTTTATAAAAATATATATTTAGTTACGTACTCCGCTCACGTGAGAACCTCGATGTCAGCATCACCTCAAGAGTAGAGTTACATATTTCGTTCGCATGAGAACCACGATGTCAGCATCACCTTGGGAGTCATCACGCCACCAGATGGTCCCGTGAGAAACGCAACCTAAACGTATTTTTAAGTATAAATATTACCTCCAAATTTAATATTGTTAATTCTTAGTTAAGCTGTTGAGTTTAAAAAACCTATTTTGTAAACCATTTTCGAAATAAAGTTTTTAAAAACAAAGTCTGCCGAAAAAGTTCTTTAAGTGGCGCAGTCGGTAGGATTGCACAAGTGTTTCACGAACGAGCCAATTGAGGACGACACCAAGAGACACAACAGTTGGAGCCAATCCAGCAGTGCAATCAACAGAACCAGAAGCAGACAGCAGCACAGCCGAGAATTCGGGAAGGAAGAAGCAGATCAACAAAGGTTAGTGCCAATTCCTTTTACCCTCCTGACCCTCTGATTAAGGTACTCAGTTGGAATAGTTAGGGAAGTGTATTTCACACAAAAAACCAGTGTATTGAACACATTAGGGTTAGAAATTAGGTTAAGAAAGAGGAACAAAAATATATGACAGAAATTGACGATTTAGTAGCATCATTAGCATTAGCATTTAACGATAACGATTCTAAAATGCAGAAACAAAGTAAACAAACCCCCATTGACTGGGATTTATTCAAATCTAGATTAGAAAATATTAAACCTTTTAATGGTGACAGTAACGTTTTAAATAAATTTGTTACCAAATGCGATAAACTCGTAAATATATATAGGCAATTACAAAGTGAGGAATTAGATGCCCACATTTTCGATTGTATTCAGGAAAAATTAATCGAGAAAGCAGAAGTAATGGTTGGGAATAGAACAGAGCTGACAAATTGGGACGCTCTGAAAGCCGCGTTACAACAATGTTTTTCTGATAGACGCAATACGGACAATTTAGTCCAAGAATTAACACGAGCCAGACCATTCAAAGGTGAACACTTAATAAGTTTCGGAACCAGACTTCAACTTCTTCGAAGTAATGTTGCTCAGAGAATTAGTAACGATTTAAATTTGAGTGAACAACAGAAAATTTGCCACATTACTTACTATGAGAAAACGGCGTTAAATACATTCATAGCAGGTTGTACGGGAACCCTGAAAAATAACATGCATTTGAAAAAACTCGACACATTGGAAGATGCAATGGCTTATGTCGTTGAATTTGAAAATTTCGAAAAATTATATGGGAACCTAAACGCAACTGAAAAATACAGTAATAATCAATTTGCACCGAAACCAACAAATTTTTCAAATTATCCAAAATTCTCAAACAATCAAAATTATTCTAATCAAAACCCTTTCAATCAAAATCAATTTAATCAGAATGCTTTTAACCGAAACCCAAATTTTAATCAACAACAATATTCGACAATGGCAAAACCATTTCAATGGCCATCACAACCAATAAATGTGCAGCCCAGACAATTCGCACCTCAAAAATTCTTTACAAACCGGGAAGTTTTTGGACCTCCAAAAAATGTGTTTAAACCCAAGAATATTCCACCTAGTCAAATGAGTAAACCAACACCCATGTCGATTAGTGTACGAAACAGTAACGGATTTAGCAGACAGCCAATCCGTAATCAATTCAACCATTTCCAAAACACATACCCCAATCAAAAACCGAATTTTACTTTCGAAGAACTTCACAACAACGAGTGTGAAGGATATCCGGTTGAAGATTATCAAGATTACTCGTACTACGAACCGAATGAAGAAACTCACCTTGATTATCATGTGAATAACTATGGTGAAGATGAACAACAAAAAAACGAAGAATTTTCAGAGAATGAAAACCTTAAAGAAATTGGAAATTTTACGGAACAAGCCCAGAACGAAGGCCAACCTTGACGGAAATAAACATTTCCTCTAATAACGCTTTACCATATATCGAAATTGGCTATCCTAAAATTAAACTCTTAATAGATACCGGGAGCTCAAGATCAATTTTAAGACCAACTGTCGCAGAAAAATGTTATCCAAACTGTATCTATCGAGCGAATAACATCATCAAAACAGCAATAGGTAGTGAAAACACACAATTTCAGGCAAAAATTCCAGCATTTTCAGAATTTAAACTAGATTATGAGATAGATTTTATTCTTTTTGATTTTCACGACTATTTTGATGGAGTAATCGGTCTAACAGATTTAATTAATATGGGATTGAATATAGATCTTTTAAATAAAAAACTAATTGGACAACAAATCGAAATTCCTTTTAAATACCGAAGACCTTCCGAAACAAATTTTTCTATTACCATAAATCCCAAAGAAAAAACTTTAAAGAAAATTCCAGTTAATATACGAGAAGGAGAAATCATCACCAACAGCGAAAAAATAGATGAATTGAACTTTCCATCCATTCTCTCTTATGCTCACGATGGTTATGCTATAATCGAAATTCATAACCCAACAAATAACTATATAACATTGACTCTCACTGAACCATTTCCTTGTCAATTATTTAAACCGCAAGAATTCGAATGTATGACTTTCGAACAAGTAAATCATAAATGTTCTCAACAAATACCAAGCAAAAAGGCACAGTTAAATCATCTAATACGCACCGAACATATGAACCAAGAAGAAGGAAAAGCAATTACGGCATTGTGCAGAGAATTTGAAGATATATTTTACCAACCAGGAGACAAATTAACATTTACATCGAAAATTAAACACGAAATAAAAACCACAGATAATATACCAGTGTACACAAAGACATACAGATACCCATACATTCACAAGAATGAAGTGTGCAAACAAATCAGCGAAATGTTAGAAAAGGGAATAATACGACCATCATCCAGTCCATGGTCATCACCGATATGGATCGTCCCTAAGAAGATGGACGCTTCGGAAAGACAAAAATGGAGAGTAGTAGTTGATTATAGAAAAATCAATGAAAAGACAATTTCGGACCGCTACCCTATTCCAAATATAACCGATATATTGGACAAATTAGGACGAGCCCAGTACTTTTCAACATTGGACCTAGCGTCTGGTTTTCACCAGATTGAGGTAGAAAAAGACTCCATAGAAAAAACGGCGTTCACAGTTGAAAATGGACATTATGAATTTTTAAGGATGCCATTCGGTCTGAAAAATGCTCCATCTACGTTCCAAAGAATAATGGACGAAGTCTTAAAAGAGCTACAGAACAAGATTTGTATGGTATTTATGGACGACATAATAGTAGTGAGCACAGGCTTAACGGAACATATTCAGAACCTTAAACTCATCTTTAAGAAATTGCGAGAAGCTAATTTAAAAATACAAATTGACAAGTGCGAATTTCTACGAAAGGAAGTTGAATTTCTAGGTCATATTGTGACACCTGAAGGAGTCCGACCTAATAAAAAGAAAATAGTTGCTATACAAAAATATCCCATTCCAAGAACGCAAAAGGAAATCAAAGCATTTTTAGGCTTGTTAGGCTATTACCGTAGGTTTATTAAGAATTTTGCCAAAATCACTAAACCGATGACTCTATGTTTAAAGAAAGGAAATAAAGTCGAACACACACAAGAATTCGTAGAATGTTTTAACACCTGTAAGAATCTATTAATTTCAGAACCAGTCTTAGCATATCCGGATTTCTCTAAAACCTTCGAACTGACTACGGATGCATCGAATTATGCAATTTCGGGAATTTTATCTCAAGATGGTCACCCAATTTGCTATGCATCCAGAACTCTAAACCCCGCCGAAATCAATTATTCAACAACAGAAAAAGAATTATTGGCTATTGTGTGGAGTTGTAAATATTACAGACCCTATTTATATGGCGCAAAATTTGTGATATACACCGATCACAAACCTTTACAATGGTTAATGTCGCTAAAAGAACCAAATTCTCGTTTAGTACGATGGCGACTAAAATTAGCAGAATTTGAATACGAAATTAGATATAAAAAAGGGAAAAACAACCAAGCAGCTGATGCTCTATCCAGGAATGTAGCAGAAGTCAATGCAGCAGAAACCGAATCAGTTTGTAATAATGCAGGCGACGCTGATGATATAATAAAAGAATTTCTATTAACACCTAGCGAATTACCAAACGTAGATCAAGTTACAATTGATGAAGTTATTCCACCGAAAATAAATATTATTTCGGACATTCAAATTAAACCACCAACTATTCATGAGAATAATAAAGAAGGAGTTGAAACAGTACACTCTTCAGCTGAAGATCCCATTTGCGGAATGCCAATAACTGAAAGAGCCATAAACATGTATAAAAATCAAATAATTGTCACAAGTGGAGATATAACCAAATTTCAACTAAGACAAGAACGAGTGTTCGAAAACAGCAGATTTTACTTAACTATTTCAAGTAGAGATCCAACATTCAGTATAGTCACATTCCTTAAAGAATATGTAAAACCGAAACAATTATACGCTATATACTTTAATAACCAAGAATGCGCACGTCAGTTTGCAATCACTTTGCAAAACCTTTTTAAAAACTCATCTTACAAGATATTACAATGCTCAACGTTCTTAGAAGATATACGAACAAGAGATGAGCAACAGGAAAAACTTACTCTACACCACACCACCAAAACATGCCACAGAGGTATGAATGAAATGAAAGCAGCATTCAGTACAAGATTTTATTGGCCAAAGATGTCAGATGATATTGAAAATTTCATTAATAATTGCGAGATATGCCAAAGAAACAAATATGATCGAAATCCACCCGTAATTAAATTTAATTTAACACCTACAGCATCAAGACCTTTCGAGCACATACACGTGGATACTTTTAGAATAAATTACGACGCCTTTGTAACAATTTTAGATTCATTCTCAAGATATGGACAAGCCTACCCACTCCGTAGTATTACAGGTACCGAAGTAGTAGAAAATTTGTATACATTCGTAACACATCACGGTCTTCCATTAAAAATAACCGCAGATCAAGGAACAGAATTCAAAAATAAAGACCTCGAAGATTTCTGTAAATTGTATAGAATTGAACTACACTATACAACCGCGAAAAACAGTAATTCGAACTCACCCGTTGAACGTTTTCATTCGACCATAATTGAAAGTTTTCGTTGTTTACGAGAAGAAAACAAAGACATGACAATACAGCAGTTGATGAGAAGAGCTGTAATGGGTTATAATAATTCAATACAAAGCGTGACCAAACTTACGCCCTTCGAAATAACAACAGGACACGTAAATACTATAAACCCTTTTGATCTAAACGACAACGCTATCATATCTAGCTATGTACAATCACATAAAGAAACATCGAACAAGCTATATGAGAAAGTAAAGAGAATAAATGAAGAAACCAAACAAAATGTAATATTGAAAATAAACGAAACTAGACAAGAACCTCCTGACTTTCAAGATCAAAAGATCGCCTACGTGAAAACGAAATATAGAAGCAAAGACAAACCAAAATTTAAAAAGGTACCAATAATTGATGAAACTGATACCAAAATAATAACAGACAAAACTTCATATCATAAAAGTACCCTCAGAAAACCTAAACCTAATGGAGGAAAATCTTTTCAGGATGAAGCAGGAAACAGCGACGATCCTGTTATACCTGGTCCTGCAGATCCACCTGACAAACGGGTCTGACATTCAAATCACCACGCTGGAGAACCCCATATTACCTATCCAACTGGGAAATTCCAGACTTATTTATAATAGACATACATTTATTCATTACGTAGATTTAAGACATTTAATCGATAAACTAAGTAATATTAAGGCTTATTTTCTTAAACTCAAGGAAAGTTTATTACCAGTAAATGCATCGAATAATATCTCTTATCATGCACTAGCGCAAAACCTACTCCACAGAACCGAATACTTAATAGAAATTGCAACAAATAAAATCGAAAATTTACACCCTCACATTAGAAATAAACGAGGTTTTATTGATGGAATTGGAAAGATTAATAAATGGTTATTCGGAACCCTAGATTCAGATGACGGTAAACGATATGATGAAGCAATAGCAATTTTAGAGTCCAATCAGAAAACCATAGTTGACGAATTAAAATTACAGATTTCATTATCAAAAAATCTAATCGATAATTACAACGAAACTGTGGCAACTCTAAGTAAAAATCAAGAGTCACTGCAATCAAGTTTATATACATTACTCTCACCAGTTCAACAAACTATCAATAACATACAAGATTATCTAAGTTTCCAAGGAATTACAACGCAATTAAATTTAGATTGTCAAAATCTAATAATGTTTCTTGATAATTTGGAAGACGCTATTATGTTTGCCAAAGTAAACGCTCTACATAGCAGCATACTGTCAAGTTTAGAATTAAAAAATATGTTAAACTATTTAAAGAATATCTATAACAATTCGGAAATTCCAACATTCAAAAATTTATTGTCATACTATCAATTTTTTGGAATTCAAGTAGAATTTTTAGAAAGCAAAGTAATATTTGCCATACATGTACCGATACTGAGGCCTGAAACCCTTACCTTCTATCACATCTACCCAATTATCCAAAATCGAACCATCTTTATACCAAAATACCCTTATTTGGCACAAACCCCTATGAGAAGACAATTTATTGCTAATTCATGTCCAATTATCGAGAAAATACATTTCTGCATGGAAGAATTCCTACCCGATGACCAATGTGTGAACAGTCTAATAGCAGGACATCAAACTGGAAATTGTCCGACAATCGAAATTAATATTGAGGAACCAGTGACAGAGCAGATTACCAGAGAACTAGTTTTAATCTTACCCACCAAACCAGAAACAATGATTGCCAAATGCAACACCGATCAATATTTCGAAATATCGAAATCTTCACTAATTAAAATCCCAGAAGATTGCGAAGTTCAAATTAAGGAAAAGAAATTTCTAAATGACTTAAAGATTCAGAGAGGAAAACCAATTATCCTACCCGAAATAAAATGGTCAAAGTTAGATGGAACGAAAACTTCGATTACCTCGAACATTACCAAAATCAATATTGACGAAATATACCATCTGAAGAATATGGCAAATCAATTGAAGCCGATAAACCTCGATAACACTAATCATCGACAAACCACAAATTATATTGTTTTAGGTATTTGCATTGTCCTAACCATACTTGTAGTGATGATGCAAAGGGAAAAGTTGTATTCCTATTGGCAAGCTGTCAGAAGAAGGTCCAAGAAAAGCCACCCCCAGAGTAAAGTGGATTCGGAAAAACGTACCGTTGTTTTCGAATCTTAAGGAGGGAGGAGTTACGTACTCCGCTCACGTGAGAACCTCGATGTCAGCATCACCTCAAGAGTAGAGTTACATATTTCGTTCGCATGAGAACCACGATGTCAGCATCACCTTGGGAGTCATCACGCCACCAGATGGTCCCGTGAGAAACGCAACCTAAACGTATTTTTAAGTATAAATATTACCTCCAAATTTAATATTGTTAATTCTTAGTTAAGCTGTTGAGTTTAAAAAACCTATTTTGTAAACCATTTTCGAAATAAAGTTTTTAAAAACAAAGTCTGCCGAAAAAGTTCTTTAAGTAGTTACGTACTCCGCTCACATGAGAACCTCGATGTCAGCATCACCTCAAGAGTAGAGTTACATATTTCGTTCGCATGAGAACCACGATGTCAGCATCACCTTGGGAGTCATCACGCCACCAGATGGTCCCGTGAGAAACGCAACCTAAACGTATTTTTAAGTATAAATATTACCTCCAAATTTAATATTGTCAATTCTTAGTTAAGCTGTTGAGTTTAAAAAACCTATTTTGTAAACCATTTTCGAAATAAAGTTTTTAAAAAAACAAAGTCTGCCGAAAAAGTTCTTTAAGTGGCGCAGTCGGTAGGATTGCACAAGTGTTTCACGAACGAGCCAATTGAGGACGACACCAAGAGACACAACAGTTGGAGCCAATCCAGCAGTGCAATCAACAGAACCAGAAGCAGACAGCAGCACAGCCGAGAATTCGGGAAGGAAGAAGCAGATCAACAAAGGTTAGTGCCAATTCCTTTTACCCTCCTGACCCTCTGATTAAGGTACTCAGTTGGAATAGTTAGGGAAGTGTATTTCACACAAAAAACCAGTGTATTGAACACATTAGGGTTAGAAATTAGGTTAAGAAAGAGGAACAAAAATATATGACAGAAATTGACGATTTAGTAGCATCATTAGCATTAGCATTTAACGATAACGATTCTAAAATGCAGAAACAAAGTAAACAAACCCCCATTGACTGGGATTTATTCAAATCTAGATTAGAAAATATTAAACCTTTTAATGGTGACAGTAACGTTTTAAATAAATTTGTTACCAAATGCGATAAACTCGTAAATATATATAGGCAATTACAAAGTGAGGAATTAGATGCCCACATTTTCGATTGTATTCAGGAAAAATTAATCGAGAAAGCAGAAGTAATGGTTGGGAATAGAACAGAGCTGACAAATTGGGACGCTCTGAAAGCCGCGTTACAACAATGTTTTTCTGATAGACGCAATACGGACAATTTAGTCCAAGAATTAACACGAGCCAGACCATTCAAAGGTGAACACTTAATAAGTTTCGGAACCAGACTTCAACTTCTTCGAAGTAATGTTGCTCAGAGAATTAGTAACGATTTAAATTTGAGTGAACAACAGAAAATTTGCCACATTACTTACTATGAGAAAACGGCGTTAAATACATTCATAGCAGGTTGTACGGGAACCCTGAAAAATAACATGCATTTGAAAAAACTCGACACATTGGAAGATGCAATGGCTTATGTCGTTGAATTTGAAAATTTCGAAAAATTATATGGGAACCTAAACGCAACTGAAAAATACAGTAATAATCAATTTGCACCGAAACCAACAAATTTTTCAAATTATCCAAAATTCTCAAACAATCAAAATTATTCTAATCAAAACCCTTTCAATCAAAATCAATTTAATCAGAATGCTTTTAACCGAAACCCAAATTTTAATCAACAACAATATTCGACAATGGCAAAACCATTTCAATGGCCATCACAACCAATAAATGTGCAGCCCAGACAATTCGCACCTCAAAAATTCTTTACAAACCGGGAAGTTTTTGGACCTCCAAAAAATGTGTTTAAGCCCAAGAATATTCCACCTAGTCAAATGAGTAAACCAACACCCATGTCGATTAGTGTACGAAACAGTAACGGATTTAGCAGACAGCCAATCCGTAATCAATTCAACCATTTCCAAAACACATACCCCAATCAAAAACCGAATTTTACTTTCGAAGAACTTCACAACAACGAGTGTGAAGGATATCCGGTTGAAGATTATCAAGATTACTCGTACTACGAACCGAATGAAGAAACTCACCTTGATTATCATGTGAATAACTATGGTGAAGAGGAACAACAAAAAAACGAAGAATTTTCAGAGAATGAAAACCTTAAAGAAATTGGAAATTTTACGGAACAAGCCCAGAACGAAGGCCAACCTTGACGGAAATAAACATTTCCTCTAATAACGCTTTACCATATATCGAAATTGGCTATCCTAAAATTAAACTCTTAATAGATACCGGGAGCTCAAGATCAATTTTAAGACCAACTGTCGCAGAAAAATGTTATCCAAACTGTATCTATCGAGCGAATAACATCATCAAAACAGCAATAGGTAGTGAAAACACACAATTTCAGGCAAAAATTCCAGCATTTTCAGAATTTAAACTAGATTATGAGATAGATTTTATTCTTTTTGATTTTCACGACTATTTTGATGGAGTAATCGGTCTAACAGATTTAATTAATATGGGATTGAATATAGATCTTTTAAATAAAAAACTAATTGGACAACAAATCGAAATTCCTTTTAAATACCGAAGACCTTCCGAAACAAATTTTTCTATTACCATAAATCCCAAAGAAAAAACTTTAAAGAAAATTCCAGTTAATATACGAGAAGGAGAAATCATCACCAACAGCGAAAAAATAGATGAATTGAACTTTCCATCCATTCTCTCTTATGCTCACGATGGTTATGCTATAATCGAAATTCATAACCCAACAAATAACTATATAACATTGACTCTCACTGAACCATTTCCTTGTCAATTATTTAAACCGCAAGAATTCGAATGTATGACTTTCGAACAAATAAATCATAAATGTTCTCAACAAATACCAAGCAAAAAGGCACAGTTAAATCATCTAATACGCACCGAACATATGAACCAAGAAGAAGGAAAAGCAATTACGGCATTGTGCAGAGAATTTGAAGATATATTTTACCAACCAGGAGACAAATTAACATTTACATCGAAAATTAAACACGAAATAAAAACCACAGATAATATACCAGTGTACACAAAGACATACAGATACCCATACATTCACAAGAATGAAGTGTGCAAACAAATCAGCGAAATGTTAGAAAAGGGAATAATACGACCATCATCCAGTCCATGGTCATCACCGATATGGATCGTCCCTAAGAAGATGGACGCTTCGGAAAGACAAAAATGGAGAGTAGTAGTTGATTATAGAAAAATCAATGAAAAGACAATTTCGGACCGCTACCCTATTCCAAATATAACCGATATATTGGACAAATTAGGACGAGCCCAGTACTTTTCAACATTGGACCTAGCGTCTGGTTTTCACCAGATTGAGGTAGAAAAAGACTCCATAGAAAAAACGGCGTTCACAGTTGAAAATGGACATTATGAATTTTTAAGGATGCCATTCGGTCTGAAAAATGCTCCATCTACGTTCCAAAGAATAATGGACGAAGTCTTAAAAGAGCTACAGAACAAGATTTGTATGGTATTTATGGACGACATAATAGTAGTGAGCACAGGCTTAACGGAACATATTCAGAACCTTAAACTCATCTTTAAGAAATTGCGAGAAGCTAATTTAAAAATACAAATTGACAAGTGCGAATTTCTACGAAAGGAAGTTGAATTTCTAGGTCATATTGTGACACCTGAAGGAGTCCGACCTAATAAAAAGAAAATAGTTGCTATACAAAAATATCCCATTCCAAGAACGCAAAAGGAAATCAAAGCATTTTTAGGCTTGTTAGGCTATTACCGTAGGTTTATTAAGAATTTTGCCAAAATCACTAAACCGATGACTCTATGTTTAAAGAAAGGAAATAAAGTCGAACACACACAAGAATTCGTAGAATGTTTTAACACCTGTAAGAATCTATTAATTTCAGAACCAGTCTTAGCATATCCGGATTTCTCTAAAACCTTCGAACTGACTACGGATGCATCGAATTATGCAATTTCGGGAATTTTATCTCAAGATGGTCACCCAATTTGCTATGCATCCAGAACTCTAAACCCCGCCGAAATCAATTATTCAACAACAGAAAAAGAATTATTGGCTATTGTGTGGAGTTGTAAATATTACAGACCCTATTTATATGGCGCAAAATTTGTGATATACACCGATCACAAACCTTTACAATGGTTAATGTCGCTAAAAGAACCAAATTCTCGTTTAGTACGATGGCGACTAAAATTAGCAGAATTTGAATACGAAATTAGATATAAAAAAGGGAAAAACAACCAAGCAGCTGATGCTCTATCCAGGAATGTAGCAGAAGTCAATGCAGCAGAAACCGAATCAGTTTGTAATAATGCAGGCGACGCTGATGATATAATAAAAGAATTTCTATTAACACCTAGCGAATTACCAAACGTAGATCAAGTTACAATTGATGAAGTTATTCCACCGAAAATAAATATTATTTCGGACATTCAAATTAAACCACCAACTATTCATGAGAATAATAAAGAAGGAGTTGAAACAGTACACTCTTCAGCTGAAGATCCCATTTGCGGAATGCCAATAACTGAAAGAGCCATAAACATGTATAAAAATCAAATAATTGTCACAAGTGGAGATATAACCAAATTTCAACTAAGACAAGAACGAGTGTTCGAAAACAGCAGATTTTACTTAACTATTTCAAGTAGAGATCCAACATTCAGTATAGTCACATTCCTTAAAGAATATGTAAAACCGAAACAATTATACGCTATATACTTTAATAACCAAGAATGCGCACGTCAGTTTGCAATCACTTTGCAAAACCTTTTTAAAAACTCATCTTACAAGATATTACAATGCTCAACGTTCTTAGAAGATATACGAACAAGAGATGAGCAACAGGAAAAACTTACTCTACACCACACCACCAAAACATGCCACAGAGGTATGAATGAAATGAAAGCAGCATTCAGTACAAGATTTTATTGGCCAAAGATGTCAGATGATATTGAAAATTTCATTAATAATTGCGAGATATGCCAAAGAAACAAATATGATCGAAATCCACCCGTAATTAAATTTAATTTAACACCTACAGCATCAAGACCTTTCGAGCACATACACGTGGATACTTTTAGAATAAATTACGACGCCTTTGTAACAATTTTAGATTCATTCTCAAGATATGGACAAGCCTACCCACTCCGTAGTATTACAGGTACCGAAGTAGTAGAAAATTTGTATACATTCGTAACACATCACGGTCTTCCATTAAAAATAACCGCAGATCAAGGAACAGAATTCAAAAATAAAGACCTCGAAGATTTCTGTAAATTGTATAGAATTGAACTACACTATACAACCGCGAAAAACAGTAATTCGAACTCACCCGTTGAACGTTTTCATTCGACCATAATTGAAAGTTTTCGTTGTTTACGAGAAGAAAACAAAGACATGACAATACAGCAGTTGATGAGAAGAGCTGTAATGGGTTATAATAATTCAATACAAAGCGTGACCAAACTTACGCCCTTCGAAATAACAACAGGACACGTAAATACTATAAACCCTTTTGATCTAAACGACAACGCTATTATATCTAGCTATGTACAATCACATAAAGAAACATCGAACAAGCTATATGAGAAAGTAAAGAGAATAAATGAAGAAACCAAACAAAATGTAATATTGAAAATAAACGAAACTAGACAAGAACCTCCTGACTTTCAAGATCAAAAGATCGCCTACGTGAAAACGAAATATAGAAGCAAAGACAAACCAAAATTTAAAAAGGTACCAATAATTGATGAAACTGATACCAAAATAATAACAGACAAAACTTCATATCATAAAAGTACCCTCAGAAAACCTAAACCTAATGGAGGAAAATCTTTTCAGGATGAAGCAGGAAACAGCGACGATCCTGTTATACCTGGTCCTGCAGATCCACCTGACAAACGGGTCTGACATTCAAATCACCACGCTGGAGAACCCCATATTACCTATCCAACTGGGAAATTCCAGACTTATTTATAATAGACATACATTTATTCATTACGTAGATTTAAGACATTTAATCGATAAACTAAGTAATATTAAGGCTTATTTTCTTAAACTCAAGGAAAGTTTATTACCAGTAAATGCATCGAATAATATCTCTTATCATGCACTAGCGCAAAACCTACTCCACAGAACCGAATACTTAATAGAAATTGCAACAAATAAAATCGAAAATTTACACCCTCACATTAGAAATAAACGAGGTTTTATTGATGGAATTGGAAAGATTAATAAATGGTTATTCGGAACCCTAGATTCAGATGACGGTAAACGATATGATGAAGCAATAGCAATTTTAGAGTCCAATCAGAAAACCATAGTTGACGAATTAAAATTACAGATTTCATTATCAAAAAATCTAATCGATAATTACAACGAAACTGTGGCAACTCTAAGTAAAAATCAAGAGTCACTGCAATCAAGTTTATATACATTACTCTCACCAGTTCAACAAACTATCAATAACATACAAGATTATCTAAGTTTCCAAGGAATTACAACGCAATTAAATTTAGATTGTCAAAATCTAATAATGTTTCTTGATAATTTGGAAGACGCTATTATGTTTACCAAAGTAAACGCTCTACATAGCAGCATACTGTCAAATTTAGAATTAAAAAATATGTTAAACTATTTAAAGAATATCTATAACAATTCGGAAATTCCAACATTCAAAAATTTATTGTCATACTATCAATTTTTTGGAATTCAAGTAGAATTTTTAGAAAGCAAAGTAATATTTGCCATACATGTACCGATACTGAGGCCTGAAACCCTTACCTTCTATCACATCTACCCAATTATCCAAAATCGAACCATCTTTATACCAAAATACCCTTATTTGGCACAAACCCCTATGAGAAGACAATTTATTGCTAATTCATGTCCAATTATCGAGAAAATACATTTCTGCATGGAAGAATTCCTACCCGATGACCAATGTGTGAACAGTCTAATAGCAGGACATCAAACTGGAAATTGTCCGACAATCGAAATTAATATTGAGGAACCAGTGACAGAGCAGATTACCAGAGAACTAGTTTTAATCTTACCCACCAAACCAGAAACAATGATTGCCAAATGCAACACCGATCAATATTTCGAAATATCGAAATCTTCACTAATTAAAATCCCAGAAGATTGCGAAGTTCAAATTAAGGAAAAGAAATTTCTAAATGACTTAAAGATTCAGAGAGGAAAACCAATTATCCTACCCGAAATAAAATGGTCAAAGTTAGATGGAACGAAAACTTCGATTACCTCGAACATTACCAAAATCAATATTGACGAAATATACCATCTGAAGAATATGGCAAATCAATTGAAGCCGATAAACCTCGATAACACTAATCATCGACAAACCACAAATTATATTGTTTTAGGTATTTGCATTGTCCTAACCATACTTGTAGTGATGATGCAAAGGGAAAAGTTGTATTCCTATTGGCAAGCTGTCAGAAGAAGGTCCAAGAAAAGCCACCCCCAGAGTAAAGTGGATTCGGAAAAACGTACCGTTGTTTTCGAATCTTAAGGAGGGAGGAGTTACGTACTCCGCTCACATGAGAACCTCGATGTCAGCATCACCTCAAGAGTAGAGTTACATATTTCGTTCGCATGAGAACCACGATGTCAGCATCACCTTGGGAGTCATCACGCCACCAGATGGTCCCGTGAGAAACGCAACCTAAACGTATTTTTAAGTATAAATATTACCTCCAAATTTAATATTGTCAATTCTTAGTTAAGCTGTTGAGTTTAAAAAACCTATTTTGTAAACCATTTTCGAAATAAAGTTTTTAAAAAAACAAAGTCTGCCGAAAAAGTTCTTTAAGTAAGTATTTGAATGTCACAAAAAAAAGTGTTCGTTTTTTTATTAATACACGCCTGGACAAAATTAAGGCAACTCCATATTAAATTATACAAATCCCTATGTTAAATTAATTTTAATAATTTTTATGGGCATTGATTACATTAAAAGTTAAAAAACACTTTCGGATACTTCAGGATCTCAAGTTCCCTCAGGTTTCTAGATGCAGGAATATAACGTTTCACATTTCTTTTAGAGGTAATCCCATACATGTTCGATCAGATTCAACTCCGGGCTTTTTCGTGGTCATTGCATAATTGGTATACCAACTTGATTAAGATAATCGAGTACCTTCCTAGCCACATAAGGTCGAGCGTTGTCGTACAAAAAATGGCCGAAAGGAATTACATGTTCTACTACGATATTCTCAAGGTAGTAATCAGTATTCATGGATCTCGTACATACAGGAACTAATTCCGTACGAGCATCAAAGCAGATAACTCCCCAGAACATAACAGAGCCACCGCCAAATTAAATCCTTGCAGAGATATTGCAAGTAGCAAACCTCTCTCCTGGTCTTCACCGTACTCGCTCACGAGCATCTGGATGTTTTAGGCTAACCCTAGTTTCATCTGTTAAAAAAACTTATTTCCAATCATTCACAGATCAATTTTGACGATTTCGAGCAAAATATAACTTGGCAACTCTGTTCTCTCTAGTAAGCAAAGGTGCATTGGCTAGTCTCCTACCGCCTAACCCAACTTCATTTAAGTGTATTCTAACTGTTCTAGAAGAAAATGCGACATTGCGTACCCGCAATGCTTCGAGTTTATTTCTCATAGTAGAACTAGTTTCCAGTCCTGTTTCTTAAAGCATATTGTGTAAGAAAACGTTCATCTAGGCCGTTAGTGCATCGTTTTCACCTTTGCTCTGGTCTTCTAGAGTAAGTTCCTACTTCAGTCAAAGGTCTTGCCATAAAGTCGTATGGCAAGACCTTTGACGTAAGATCCTTGTAAGACCCTTGACAATAAGTCGTATGGCAAGGTCTTGCCATACGACTTATTGTGAAACGATGTTTGCCTAACAAATTGCCTAACAAACTCTGACAACATCCCTTATCCAATAAAATTAATACTCGCACTACCTCGTATTCAGTTAAATTCCTTGTTCGATTTATTTTTCCGATGTTTCAGTCACAAATAAAACAGTCTATCATAAAAACGTAATACTTTCAAAAAAGTAACAAATTATAAGCTTAATTTTAAAGAAAATCTATTGCAATTGTTTTGAGTGCTGTCATTAACAACGAAACAAAATATTCGTAGCCTACTATTCATACAATCGATAAGCTTTAAATTCGGCATAAGAAAAAGATAAAATTAATTTTATGGATAATTTCGTATTGTCGTGTTAATTTTGGCCAGGAGTGTATATTCTTGTTAGGTGGCCATAGAACTATCTAAATTAGACAGACGTTTTCGTGCAACAAAAAAAAGTTTGAATTCAGTGTAATGACACGATGTCGTCACCTTCGCGGTAAGCAAATTCTCTCAATATTATTCTCTATTATTCTCAATTTATGGGTGCCTAATTACATGATATATTTAATTTTTAGGCCTTCTAAAGCTTCAGTTTCATCTTTACCGTTCATTCTTTGCTCAACATATGTACATGTTCCAGTCACCATATTTTCTGAGATCTGATGAAGGTGTTTGTCTTTGATCCGTGTTCTTTTTCAGGCTTTTTCGGTATTTTTCTCTTATATGTCCCGATATGTCGTATGTGTATGTTGTAGTGGATCGTCATACTTTTTCTTGACAAATATATTCATTTCCTCAATACTCCTTGATTTCCATATTTTTGGCTTTGTTTTGTTATTCTGGCTTTGATCTAAATATATTCCTTATCTTCTAAAATATCTAAATATATTCCTCTTCTTTATAACGTTGCTAACTTTGCAACTTATATTTTTTTCCTTTCCTACGTTATACACCTTTCTCTACTTTCTACTTTATGTTGGATGTTTCCTATTACCCTATATTCTTACCCTTTATATTTAAGCAACATAAAAATAGTTTTAAGAATAATCTATGTTGATAAAACTATTCTCTCATCGCCTTCTATAACTTTGTTTTTCTTGCAAACTTGGACTCTGCAACTAAAGGCTATTCTATGTTGTAAATTTTTAAGCTTCATAAACACAGAGAAGCACCTTAGAAAGAGAGTTTCATAAACAGGGCGTAAGAGTAGAAACAGGAAATAACTTTCCTAAATTTAACCGACAATTATTTATATCATCTTGAACAAAAAAAAATCCTTAAAAACATGTATCCAAAATGCAACTATTTTCGCCGAAAACTGGTCAGAATATTTTTAAAGTATCCCAACAATTGGCAACGTCGCATCGTCATATTCATTTCGATACACATTTTGGGGTCGAACGGAATCAGTTTTTTGTTTAACTGGCCTCCTAATGTAATTTTCGAAAATTAACTGTTTGCTTTGTTAGCAAAAAGAAAGAAAAACTTACCCATTATCGTCGTTAATATCAAAGTTGAAATTACTAGGACTAATTTTTCACGTTTTAAACAATTCCGGTCACCGTTTATTGAATTAAATGTTTAACATGTCCACCATTTGGGTCTATGCAAGCCTGATACCGTTTTAATCAGTTTGCCTTTCTGGGTATCGTTTCCCGTACATACACCTACCTACCACATTCGAAATGTTGGAGAATGTGTCCGTAAATAAGAAGCATATCGTGTTATTCGCATACAGAATACATTTTTGGTTCTAAATTGAACTTAAACACACCCACTGACATACACTGAAATAATTTTTGTCGCCATTTTGAAATATCACTCTTTGTCATGACGATCATCTCAACTCAGCCGACATTGTCTCATCGATTTCTGCCGATATATGGATTGTGATTCTTGATTCTTAAAAAATTGTTTTAATAATGTTCAAATTTGCATTTTTTTAATGGAAAACCCTTAGGTTTTTGACTTTTGTTGTAGGGAACTTTTTTAAAATGATATAGTAAGAAATATTTTTGTTTAGTATATATTTGTATATATTGTGACATCGGTTCCATCTCAAATAAAACGATAGGTCTATCGTTTATTTAGAAAATATTTTAGCATTCAAATCTAAGCAATATGTGTGTTTAATTTACATCTTCCGGTCTCTTGTTCATTCCCAGGCAAAACGATATCACTTTTTGGTAAAGATGTGTTTTATAACATTTGACCAGATGCCGACTATATTTCATTTTACGCTTAAGGACACTGGGTTGTGTTATTGTGTTTACATTCAAAGTGTTCGCTGATCCTATCTAAAAGCTTCGACAACACTTTAGGGCAGTTACCGCCTGATGTGCGATGCGATAATTTATATTAGTTTTGAGATGTATTTAAAGCTTAATTATATCTATTTAATATTTTCATTGATATTAAATGATTACTATATAAGTGAGTTTTTCACTGAACACTTGAAGACTTCTGTTGATTTTGATAGTTTCGAGAAGTTTGAATTAAATCTGTTACTGTTCATTTAAAATAATATTTAAAACAGTGGTTCTTGAATAATGTTTTGATCAATATGAAGTGATTTCTATTTAAGTGAATATCCAAATTTATTTGAGTACTGCCATCAGCATATTCATATAATTTAAATTTTAATTGAGAGATATCCATGGTATTGTCGCGCGATCTCTCTTCAATACCATGAAGTGGGTAAATGTTGTTTTGCTTTTCTAATATCCGGAGCGGGTGAATCGCGCGCTCTTCCTTTGAACCCATTGCACAACTTACAACTCAACAACTGCACCGTACCATTGCAGTACTAGAGGTTACCCAGTAGGGTGTAGTTGGATAATCCATTATGTTTTGTTTGGCTCTCTGGGTGGGTATCTCGTGCGTTCTCTCTTGATACTCCATTCATACCCGAAGCTGGCACTGTTGCGCGTTCTCCCCTCAGAGTCAGGTAGAGTACCCAGCTAAATATTTGATTATTGGCCGAAAATATTATCATTGTAGAAGTTATATAGAACATTTCTATTTCAATCCATGTTGATTGCTATCATGCATTATAACTGAGGTTATAATGAGTATCTCTCGTTGAGAGTGTGAACAAACAGTCTAGTATAAAATATTAACATATGATTTTTATCGATCTGATAAATTTAAAGTAACAGATAGTAAACAGAGAATAGTTTGATGGATTCGGAGTGTTCAGTGTTACTTTTATTTCCAGGTAGTTAAAGCTGCAATGACTCGAAGCCGCCACCATGCTCGCCAAACTCATGTGCCGAACTAGCCGCCCAGTTAGAACAATTACCGTTAAGCCATTCCAGTTATTATTTGGAAGATATGTATACAAGTCTCTATAAAATACATATATGTAAAAAAAATAATCCTTTCATTTTATGTCAAGTGATTTTTGTCTATATCATTACATAATGAAGAATTGTTCGTTAAATTCATAAAAGTTATTTGCCTTTTTATAATAAATAAAGGAAAGGGTTTACGGTTAGAGGCGCATCAGAATCTTAGGCTCTTTAGCGATTAGATCTACAGCTTAACGCGCCTCAAAGGTTTATAGCCCCTCAGGCTATAAACCTTTGGTTATGTGCCTACCCATAAGTCTATCAGGAAGCCGACCGACTAGCGTGAGTGACCAACGTAGAACACTTCTCAGAAGGTATCCGGCCTTACCTAGTCTTGACGTGACTGAGGGGTAATTCGTTTTCGGATTTTACACTCTTGCCTAGAAATAATCACAGAGATTTAGTTGTAGATCTGTGTGGGCGTGTGTGTGTAATGTGAGTGTATATAAGTGTGTGTGTAGGGTAGGAAGCAAGACGGATACAAGAATTAAATAAAAACCCCCATCCGAGCGCTGGAATCGAACCAGCTCCCTTTGGATTGCCAG
>JARFXV010000589.1:1745000-1787237 GCA_031761425.1 Cosmopolites sordidus
CAAAAAATCTGTGCCATAATTGCAGAATGCAAACTTTAAAGTATTTAATAAAATACACAGGTCTACAAAATAAAAAAGAAATGGTGACGCCGTGCCTTAAACGCAATGTGTAGCAATACCATACCCTTAGTAAACCGAAATTATCAAAAGTACGTACAGTTTTTAATCTACCCACACTGATAATATTTTCTTCTCGGTAGCCATTTAACTTGTTTATTTTTGTTGTTTGTTCAATAAAAAAAAGTTAGTAAATAAAACCTGGAAGTTATCATCAAAACCATCGTGTTTAAACGACCCGAACACATTTTGTTACGTCTATGGCGTGTCTACGGTGAAAAAGTTTTGAAAACCTATATCTGAATTTGTGCAAAATACATATTTTGCTAACTTTAACTTGAAAATCAAAGACGTTGATATAGTATGGATTCTAAACAATGTTTTCAAAATGTGTAGTGAACATTTAAGGCAATGGATGAATTGTAAAAAAAGTCCATTGAAGTTTGGTGTGCCTATGATTTGGAAGGAGCCAAAAAATCACTACGATGACTATTATTTTTGTTTAGTCAAGATACATGGTATTAACTGAAAAAAAAAACTTGTTCCGATCTGGTATCTTCTAAAAGATCTGTTTCTCATTCAGAAGACGTCCCTGTTCCAACTTTTCGTGACCTGTCTGATCTTTCAGATAGAGAATGTAGTACAGCCGAACATAGATAAGCTGGTACTAGCGAAGAAAGTGATAATTTTGAAGCTACTTCGTCAAAACCCCTATTTTATCGCTCGACCTTTGAAAAGAGAGATCAACACTGCTGGCATCCAGACTCAAAGAAAGGAATTTCCTTTCTGCAGGTACTAAAATTACATGTTATCGTACTCGAGAAAAATAATTGTTTTTTTGTCCAAGAAATTATGTTTTTTGTTATGATGTCGGTGGTATTTTATTAAAAATGAGTTTCTTGAGCTACCAACCAAAAGAGTGGACACTTTTTATGAAGAGTTCCAAGCGGAGTTTGAAATTTGTTTTGCTACATAATGGCAATAAGCATAATGCGGTTCCCATTGCTCATTCCACTAAATTAAAGGAGTATGAAACCATATATCTTGTACTATATTGGCAAAACTCCAGTACCATGATCATAAGTGGTAAACTGTTTATTGGGTCAACAAAGCATCTACACTAGGATTAAAACAAACTGGTCTGAAAGAAAAAACTTAACTGTTGGGAAACAAAATATCATAAGTACAACGTTAGTTGCAGAAAGAAAATAATTTTGCGTCCATTGCACATAAAATTGGGACTAATGAAACAGTATGTTAAAGCATTGGATAAAAATGGTTGCTGTTTTAATTCCCAATTTCGATGGACCGCAAATTAGGCTTTTGATGAAAGATCACAATTTCATGCATTTAATGAATGATATAGAGTTAGTAACCTGGTTTTCTTTCGTCAATGTTGTAAAACATTCTGGATATTCTGAAAGCTTGGATAAAACATCAAAGCATCAAAGTTCACAATTGTTTGAACACATTTCCGGAACAAGAAGAGCGACTTTATCAGGATCTAAAAATAAGGAAGAAAGATACCAGGGTCGATGGGATGAACACATGATGGCTGATTACTGCTGGAGTATAAAGCATGTGTGCCTCGAAGAAATCACGAAAAAAAACTTACCCCATGTTCAATGATGTAATAAAAATACATTTCAAAAAATATATCTACCGTTAGAACCGGCATAACGAGCATATTTAAAAACAGTTTTAGTCTTTCCGGTACCAAATCCACTCTGGACCTGTGATATCGATTATTCATAGGAAAAACGTATTTCAACAATTGATATTGCTGGTTCAGAGATCATAAATAAGTTCAATAATCAAAAACAAATAAATTCAACACATCTTAATCAATTATAAAGTGAGTGTTGAATGTTATGGCATAAAGCAAAATGAAATTGATACAGTAACGCCAGTACGTCCAGTAACAACAGTTACTGTAGTAACAACAGTACGCCTAGGACTGTATTGACTGACTGACTGACTCTATTGAAACCTTCGGTATGAAACACTAAACGAGAGATTAACCATTAAACACCAAATTATTTTATATATCTTCTCGACGCGCGTTTCGATAACCATTTTACCATAATCAGAATATGATTCTATTTCATAATTCATCTGATGATGGTAATAGAGTTGACGAAACGCGCGTCGGGAAGACATATAAAGCGATTTGCTGTTTAATGGTGAGTCTCTTTGAGTTTAGTATAAGAAAATTATTTCCATAATTTTGGATATAAAAGGTAGTTTTCGAAAGAAAGTCTTCATCAGTCAGAAAAACCTGGAAAAAGACTCCAGTTCACTAAAAAGTACGTAAATTACACATTAGATCTTTGGAAATTAGTTATTTTAGTGACGAAATTTAAATGCTCTTAAGTATGTAGACACACTGCGAAGAAATTTGTTCGAAAGCGTTTAGAAATCAAGGATGTCTTCACATCCAATTAAGATAAACTACCTGACCCATACGGTGATAGTTACGAAACAATTTATAAGGGTGTTAAAATAAAGGAAATTGAAAAAAATTAATTTGTTTAAATATACACATTTAAACATGCATAAGGTGTTAAATGCATATTATATATATAATATGCAATAACATTACATCTACCATACTACCATAACACCTGTTTGTTGACAGAGGTTCTCGTGGGGCGAGAGCGCCTACGTTGGGCAGAGCATTTGGCCAAGCTGGACGGTCATTGAGAGTGTATATTATAGGGTGAATTAACTTGAGGTGAAAGTAGTCAAGTATGTCAGAAACCTCGTTACAAGGTTGCTCCCCATAAAACAATATAGAACATTAATGCTTGTCATCAATGAGTGGTACTGTCTTCAAGAGAAGCGAATGGAGACAATGAGACCGATCGACAGATCCACCGACATCTATTGTGAATATAACCTGAAAAATCAATTCTACACAATCGAAAAGAAAATGATTTCGTTCAAAAAGTAACATTAGAAGCAATGTATTACAGTCACTTTTCAATTGGAAACTAAGTGTTGTGGAAGCTCAGGGCTTAATCTGTGACGCTTTAGAAGAAATTTTGATTTATACAGTTTTTGAAAAAATGTGCAGGATCAAGAATTGGAAGCAATATGCTGGAAAGAAATCCTTTCCATACGCTGCTAGAGCTTGAACAGTGAACTACTAAAACCAAACAGTAATCATTTGAAGACCCAGGAAACGCTGCAAAATATATACAAAAACAATTCATTTGTGTATGTGTATATAACTTTACCAAATTTTAATCGTTCTGCTCTTTATTCTTGTACCTACATATGCTTTGTCAAAATATTATTAAATTTAAAGACCCCCTTCCAATGTACTGCAATTTATATAACAGGTAATATAAAATAAAATACAAAATAAAAACGGTTAAGTTTTTATTGGTTATTTCGTAAACTATGTATGCAAGTAACAAAATTTTAGTCACCGCTGAAAAAAGTGATTTTTCCTTTTAGCTTCCTGAACAAACACACCAAATTTTCTTAAAATTCCCAAATTTATTTATAGTACACCCTTGCAGTTTCATCATTTGCCTAAAAATAGGACCGGGGGAAAACATTCTCATTTTCGTAAGAAATCTTCCTAGCTTGAATCACAGCATAATTTTATCTGCATTAAAAAAAAGTCTCAAATATAAATGAAAATACTCATAAATATCAGTATGATTTTTTAGTGGTACATATACAGAGTAACCCGTAATGGTCTGTCACAAAACCTACTACGGTAATAAGAGTTATAATAATGAACATTTTTTTTTGTCAATAGGCCCTAAGTACATAGGTCATTATCATTATCACCCCATGTCGATCTACTGCCGGATGAAGGCCTCTTCAGCATGCTCCAACTGTCACAGTCTTGGGCTTTCCTCTACCACTCGGATTTAATATAACTTAACGATGTTATTAGTTCATCGTGCTTTCGGTCTTCTTCGTGGACATTTGCGATCATCGATATCTACTACAGGATTGCCTTGGTCCATTTTTCGTTTCACCCCCTCGCTTATGGCCTGCCCATTTTCATTTCAATCCTTTACTCTTTCAGTGAAGAGTAAATAAAGTTTACATACTTTCGTTTGCTCCCTGATTCATTTGCAGGCCTTTTTGTCTCGTTTTGTAATGCCAAGCAGACATCTTTCCATTCTCCTCTTTGCTGCCCGAAGTTTTTGAATTGATTGCGATGCGAGTATACAAATTTTACTTTCGACTGTCATAACGGGTAGAAGTGTTTTTCAGGCAAAGTGGGAGGCTATTAAAATTCTTTGCCGAAGTTAAATAAAGTTGTTCACAATCTTTAAATATCTTCCTAAAACTGATATTCGTCTGTCTTCAGCAAATTTATAAAATATAACCTGCATCTTTTGCAGACTTATTTTTATGCCAAATGGTTCGCAAACTCTTTGCAGCTCATGCAGAGGAGCTGCAAAGTACATAGTTATGGCCCTTTAAAGTTCTAAAATAAAATTTGAAATTTCTAACAATCCAATGTACACCCAATAATTGAACGAGGTATCACACGCAATGACATGACACGATTTTTCCATTTTTTTTGTAAATGCCTGATCTTAATAATAACAATTTTCGATAATATAATATAAACTTCGGGTGGCACAGAGGGGAATGGAAAGATGTATGTTTGGCATTACAAGACGAGACAGAAAGTCTGTGACATCATTGGAAGAGTAAAGGAATTGAAATGGAGATGGGCAGGCCATATAGCGAGGCGATGGGACGACAGATGGATCAAGGCAATCCTGGAGTAGATACCGCTTGATCGCAAACGTTCGCGAAGAAGACCGAAAGCACCATGGATTGATGACATCGTTAAGTATATTGGACCCGAGTGGCAGAGGAAAGCCCAGGACCGTGAAAGTTGGAAACATGCTGAAGATGCCTTCATTCTGCAGTGGTTCGATACAGGCTGATGATGATGATGATGCCCATTGTAGGGCATATGTTTCATCCGTTGGTGGCTAGACTCAATAGGGTACCGACATATGCTCTTTCGCTAAGCAAATGGAAAGAACCTTTTTTATAGGGAATTTAATTTCCTACAAAATTGTTTGTATATATTTTCTCAAATCCGTATACTTTAAGAGATATTTACAAAAAACTACGATTTTATCAAAAAATGAACTTAGATCGTCTTGAGACAGGTGTTATTTTTGTAAAAAAAATCCCCGTATTATTTCATCAAAAGGAAGGTTTTTTTAGGGCGTCGGAAAAAATTTAATCCCCCGTATGTCTTGGTTCAAGTTAATATAAAGGGTGATTGTTTTTAGTGTGTCCGAACTTTCGATTGGGGTCGCTGTCAAATCACCATGGCAAATGTCATCATGCCAATCATCATGGCACATTAAATGCCTGACAAATTATCATGGAACAACAACAGGAGGCAGAACAACAAAAAGAAAGCCGGCAAGTTCCCATTAACTGTGATGTACCTTCGAAAAGTGAAATACAACGAACTATAGGAGCATTAGAAAACAGCAAAACCCCGGGACTGGATAATATACCATCAGAATTACTCAAGACAGACCTTGAGTCGTATTCTGAATTGTTATGACCCTTAGTAAATCAGATGTGGGAGTCAAATAATGTCCCCGATGATTGGAAAAAGGGATTAATAATAAAATTACCAACAAATTTGTGACAATTACCATGGCATAACATTACCAAACTCGATCATTAAAGTTACAGCACAAATCATTCTAACAAGATGAGTAAGACAAATAGAAGCAGAAATGTGTCCAGATAAAGCAGGCTTCAGACAGGTCATTCCTGTACTGATCACATAAATACTGTTAAGATCATACCAGAACAGTCAGCTGAATGGAGATCGTCCTCTACTTATTATTCATCGACTTTGAGAGGGTATTCTACACTTTAGCCCACCCTGTCTTATGAAAAGTTTTAAAACAAAAAGTAATACCAGAAAAAATAATACTCCTTTTTCGGGAAATGCACAGTGCTGTGTAACCCATGGTGGATATAGAAGCGAAGAATTTGAATTTTTTACTGGTGTGAGGCAGGGATGTGTCTTGTCTCCTCTTCTCTTCAACGTTCTACCAGATTATGTCCTTAAAGATATCAATGAATGTCAATCCGACATCCAGTAGACCTGCAATTCTAACTTGAAGGACCTTGAATAGGCGGATGACATATGTCTCACGTCGCATCAATACAACAATATGGTCCATATGCTAAACAGACTTGCAAAGGAAGCCTAAAAAGTATCCCTGAAAATGTATGTAACAAAGGCTAAGTCACTGAGAATCAACACCAAAAATTTCAGCCCTTTCTTCCTTAAAGGGTTACCCACAGAAGATGTGGAAAGTTTTACATAGTTGAGCAGCATTCTCACAAATAATGGAGGTGTAAATCATAATGTTAAAAGCAGAATACGAAAAGCTCAAGAAGCGTTTGCAGCTCTAGCACCTGTACGGAAATCAACACAATACTAAAAGCAAACAAAACTTCGTATATTTAACACTAACGTTAAGGGAGGGCTTGCTCTACGGATGTGAAACGTGAAAAAAACTTCAGAGTTGTAGGATATATGTATGTATATATATATATATATATATATATATATATATATATATATATATATATATATATATATATATTACGGATTTCAAAAAAAAAGCATATGATTCTATTGACCGCGAATCTTTATTTCAAATCTTGAAAGGACAAGGACTAGATCTGAAAACGCTGACAATTATTAAAGCAACACTAACTAGCACAAGGTCAAAAGTTAAATTCATGGGTGACATCTCAGAACCTTTCGAAATTAAAACTGGAGTGAGACAAGGGAATAGACTCTCGTCACTCTTCTTTAAATGTGTTCTAGAAAAAGTAAGACAGCAGTGTCGTGCAAAAAAAATCGGCCCTGAATTGGGTAGAACCAACATCAAAATAGATTGTCGGGCGTTTGTTGATGATCTAGCAACTTTAGCTCAAGATATATTGAGGGCACAAAAATAGATTGAAATCCTAAAAGAAACAGCAGAAAAGGTAGCACTCCAAATTGTCTTTGAAAAGCCACAATACATGATCAACAGCAACAGACTAAGTATCGCAATTTAGATATTTGGGTGAAATAATCATGGAAAACTGGTTGGAAACAGCGGCCAATAAAGGTAGATGTCAAAAAATGGAAACTGCATCGAGACTTGCATATCTAAAAACACAAAACTGAGACATTACAACACGGTTATTAAGCCTGAATGTCTATATGGTGCAGAAACGCTAATTTTGAATAGAAAGAACGATATCGAGGAGACTGAAAAGAAAGAAAGAAAAATCATAAGAAAAATGTTAGGCCCCAAACAAATAAATAACATACTGACTTCGAGAAAACCAAAAAAACAAACAATACACAGTTATACATAGCGATACGAGAAAAAGAAGATTTAAGTTTTACGGACACATAAAATTATGAATCTTAGTAAGCTAACTAGACAAATAGTTGAATTTTATGAAAATAGGAGTAGAGCTAAAATAGAAACAATTAAATGAATTGGTGCGATTAAAGATGACCTAAGATCAACAAATATTACACAAAGTAAAATTCAAGATAGAAACTGTTTCGGACACAAGGTTATCGTTTGGGAGGTTGGCCAGAAAGAAAAGTATAGGAAGACCTGGACAACTTAGTCTGACGAAAGGAAGAAAGCTTTCTGGTGAAAGAATCAGTATGATATCAGAAATCAGTATTAGCGCAGAGGAAGGCTAACAACAACGAACGCCTCTAACTGTACTTCGCGTGGTCCACCTGGGCGTGAATATATATATATATATATATATATATATATATATATATATATATATATATATATATATATATATATATATATATATATATAATATGGGCTCCACCCCTCCCTTCTATTGGAGGGCACATGTTTCGTCTTTTAATGTTTAGACTCTTCAGGGTACCGACATGTGCTCTCTAGTCAAGAATAGGAAGATCCTATCCACAGTCAACAACCCATACTTTTCGCCGGGATGGCGTATATATGCAGTGTTAGAATTCTTTGGACTGCGTCCAATGGAACGAAAAGTATGGATTGTTGACTGTGGATGCGTTTTCCTATTCTTGAGTAGAGAGCACATGTCGGTACTCTAAAGAGTTTAAAAATCAAGAGACGAAACATGTGCCCTCCAATAGAAGGGATCGGTGGGGCCTATCTCCAGTCAAGTAATCAACAACATGTTCATTTAGGCGGAGACGCAGGTTGTTGTGTGTTTCACATAAGATTGTGGAACCCAGCAGTACTGTTGTCTCATTGGACGCAGTCCAATGTATATATATATATATATATATATATATATATATATATATATATATATATATATATATATATATATGTATATATATATATATATATATATATATATATATATATATATATATATATATATATATATATATATACTTGCTGGAAGTGTTGATGAAGATCCAACTTTATATTTTCGTTAATGTGGATCGTTACAGAGCGATGATCATGACTATTTCATTTCAAATTTAATTGGGATTGATTTAGAGATGTGGTTCCCACAGGACGGCTCCACATGTCATACAGGCAACGAAATAATCGATTTATTGAGGGAATAGTTTGGTGAGAAAATTATTTCTAGGAACGTACCTGTTAATTACCACTAATGTCATGTGATACGCCTTTAGATCATTTTATACGGGGATTATGTTAAATCTTTGATATAATGCCGACAAACCGGCAACTATTGACACCTTGGAAGCCAACATAACTAGGACAATTGCGGACATAAGACCACAATTACCTCAAAAAGTTGTCAGAAATTGGATTGAAAAAATGCGCTTTGTCAAAAACAGCCATCGCGGACATTTGTCTGAAATTGTTTTCAAACATTAATGCCACCGAATTTTATTTTAGATAAAATAAATAGCTTCAACGAATCTAATTTGGTTGTTGTTTTGTTTGAATTTTAAGTTCAGACGCACAAAAAATATCGATTAATTTTCATTAATGGTTCTAATATAAAAAAAATTACTAATTTTCCAACAATATTATTAATTTTCAGTTTGTAAGATATTTAAATGGATCATCCTGTATATCAAGGTTAACTCTATTTACGTAGATCTCACGGAAAATGTACTAAAGAGAAAACATAAACAAAACATATAATATTTATTTAAAAGAAAAAATCATACATATCATTGTTTCAACAGTTAGTGTACTTAAAAACACAAAATTGTTAATACCGGTTGAATATTAAATAAAAAAACGGCCTGAGAAACAAAGTCACAATTAAAATAAAAGTTGTTTTGTTTAACTGAGTCAACTGATTCTCGTCAAGATCAAGGTCTTTATTATGTTTGACTTTATTATTCATTATAAAAATAATTTCAAGAAGAAACTGGGATCACCCAATAGAAAATGGGAAATACCACACAATAATAATTTTTAAAACGTTTTAATAGGGCGATTTGAACTAGAACGATGTAATTTAAGTGTTTATGTTGATAAATTATTAGAAAATATTACTGAATCCGGTTCTGTATGCATGACGTTCGGTAGAAACAGGAATTCGACGGTTTAAAGTGGGGACCAAGCTGTTGTGAAGGCGAATCGCTAAAAAGGATACTCTCTGTTTGTGTGAACGTATGTTCGAGCTTGGTTAAACCGTACGATAAGCCCTAGATATATACCAGACATTAATTTATAAAAATAATTATAAATATATATTTATTTGTTGCATTTAATCTTCATCTAACAATTGATTAATTTTTCCCAAGCTTTGTGCTAGTTCGTTTTTAAAATTGAATAAAATAAATTTTTAATTGTTATTTTATAATTAAAATAAGTGACAGATAGCAAATTAAAAAATTATAATTTGTTTTATTCAGTTCTGTCTAATATCTGAAATAGTTTTTGCTATCTTACGAATAGAAAAGCAAAAGTTTTAAATACGCATATTGTAAAAAAGAAACGGAATATTATGAGCAGTAGGATCAAAAATCATTTTTGTAGCATTGATGAGAATGCTCTTTTTTTCGTTTCATTATAGTTTCAACGCATGCAAAAATATATTTCCAGAATATTTTTGACGAGTAAGGCCATCTTCATGTTGAGGCTGGGAACTTTTCAGACTACCGTCGTAATGATAATTATATTGACTTATTTTTAAACATTTTTATATAATTTTTTCTTAACTAACGAAAGGAATCTTTACTTTTCTTTTAGAGGAAATTATTTTATTCATTGCTGTCAAAATCATTTAAGAATATTTTTAAAATTGCTTTTTATAAGTGAATTGTAATTCTCGACACTTTCAGTTTTTTTATAGTATTACTAAGATAATGTGATAAGTTGACTATCTCTATGACATTTTGTTATTTATTTACATTCATATGCATCAAAATTCGAATTAGTTTTTATATTTCCTGTTAATTTTAGCACAATAGTATCTTATCTATTATTATGTCAGAGCATATGTTGAATAAAATATAATTTCCGATAATTTTTTCTTATTTTTATTGAAGCATTTTTTTTAGTAACTGCTCTGCTGCTTTCCGCTCTCAGGTTTTTGACGCTGGTGTTCTAACCCACTCTGGTCACCCAACTAAGATAAATTCAAAAGTTAGAGTAGAGTGGGGCAAAAGTCCGATCTATGAATTTTATCCAAGAACATCAAAATCTGACATGTACACTAATATTTATTAGTTTTCCATGTGTTTAAGTCTCTAAGAAATCTCAACGGTATTGTGATAAGATTTGTGAAAAATATGAGGTAAGCTGTATGTTGGATAAACATAATCTTATTTTCTCATTTTAATATTATATTTTTTATATTTTATGCAATCAGTAGTTCTAATTCTAAAACAAAATATGGGCAATTTTTAGGTTATTTTTTTAAAATCTACAATACATATGGTAGTAAGTAATGTCTGAATGATTGTGGCATGTTCATATATTTTTTAGGTTTTTCGCCAGGATCTAAAACTCAAAAAAGTATCAAAAATAGTTGTTCTTATGTAAATAAAGAATCACTGCGTAAAAAACAAAAAACCAAACGGAGACAAATTTCTCAGTGATTCTTTTCTGTAATAAATTTGCCTAAGAAACAAAATTTTAAAAATAACGCTCCGGGAGGTCTTCTCCTCCCGTTTTCAAAACTTCAAAAAATATAAAAAAATATATTCATCTCTATATATAATGCAAAGATAGGAAGTAAATATATTTTGTGTATGTCAACGATACTGTCAATGATAATAATAATAATGATAATGATAATACAGAAGGTTGTATTGCTTGGAACATCTAGAACCGTTCGAAAGTTTCTGAATAACAATAGGAAACCAAAGACATCCACCGTCACCACCATAACCGTGTGGCCCGAAAACATGGTAAAGGCCCCCACAGAGCTTAATCCTTCTGATATCTAAAATATCTGGGATAAGTCAATGTTCCCTTTAGGGCCGGTTCTGCAGTACGGGGGTGTACCGGGTGTGGGCTATACTCGGGTTTTGTTTCGGGTGTGGCTTGTGCCTGATGTGTTCTTGTGTTATAGGACCGGTCCTTAGAGAGAGTGCGAATGCCTTTAGGCTAAGTCATAATAATGTCAATAATGATATTGTCAATATAAGTATCATTGACATACACAAAATATATTTACTTCCTATCTTTTCATTATATATAGAAATTAATATAAATTATTTTTTAGATTCGTTTTAAAAAACGGGAGAAGAACACCTCCCGTAACATTAACGTTCAAACATTTTTATTATTATTATTATTCACGTATGGGCCCTGGTGGACCACGCGAAGTACAATTAGAGGCGTTTGTTGTTGTTAGCCTTCCTTTGAGCCCATACTAATTTCATTCTTTCGCTATGAGCTTTTTTCCTTTCGTCAGACCAAGTTGTTCCAGTCTTCCTACATTTTTCTCTCTGGCCAACCTTCCAAACGTTAACCTTGTGTCTGAAACAACCTCTATCCTGAATTTCACTTTGTGTAATATTTGCTGATCTTAGGTCCTCTTTAATCCATTTAATTATTTCTACTTTAGCTCTACTCCTATTTTCATAAAATTCGACTATTTGTCTAGTTAGCCTATTCGGATTCATCCGTTTGATGTGTCCGTAAAACTTAAGTCTTCTTTTTCTCATATCGCTATGTATATCTGTGTATTGTTTGATTTCTTGGTTTTCTCGAAGTCGGTATGTTGTGCTATTTATTTGTTTGGGGCCTAGGATTTTTCTTATGATTTTTCTTTCCTTCTTTTCAGTGTCCTCGATGTCCCTCTTTCTATTCAAAATGAGCGTTTCTGCAGCATATATACATTCTGGCTTAATAACCGTGTTGTAATGTCTCAGTTTTGTGTTTTTAGATAGGCATTTTTTGTTGTAAATATTTTGTGTAAGTCTCAATGCCGTTTCCATTTTTTGACATCTACCCTTATTGGCCGCTTTTCCCAACCCATTTTCCATGATTATTTCACCCAAATATTTGAATTGAGAGACTTGTCTGATATCACCATACTTTGTTTTTAGAAATGGTTTTCTTAATCTGTTGCAGGTCATGTATTGTGTCTTTTCAAAGGATATTTGGAGTCCTACCTTTTCTTCTGTTTCTTTTAGGATTTCAATCTGTTTTTGAGCCGTTAATACATCTTGAGCTAAAATTGCTAGATTATCAGCAAATGCCAGACAATCAATTTTGATGTTTCATGTTGTTTTTTGATTTGTTCTTTCAAGATTCGGAATAAAGATTCGCGGTCAATAGAATCATATGCTTTTTTGAAATCCACAAATGTACAGACGAGATTTTTATTGTACAGTTTTTGATGTCTTAGAATCAACTTTAGATTCAGGATCTGTTCAGGGCAGGATCTGCCCGGTCGAAAACCTGCCTGATATTCACCAATGTTCGGTTCTAACTGTCCCTGTGCTCTGTCTAGTAGACATTGAGATAGAATCTTGTAACAAACTGGGAGAAGAGATATTCCTCTATAGTTGTTTACATCCGTTCTATCTCCTTTCTTATGTAGTGGATGGATTAGAGCATCTTTCCAGTCTTCCGGAATCCGTTCGGTTCGCCAAACTTCTTGTAGAATTTTGGTTATTTCCTTGATTGTACCTGAACCAGCGGATTTCAAAAGTTCAGCAGTGATTCCATCTTCACCAGAAGCTTTGTTATTTTTAAGCCGCTTGATTTGCCTAAGTATTTCCTCTTCATTCGGTGGTAATGAATCTGGGTTTGTTTGTTTAGGGTTTAGTGTTGGTAATTTGTTTAAGGGCTCAGGACAGTTTAGTATTTGTTCAAAATATTTCGCAAGTTCTTTGCAATTGTCTTGGTTATTTAGAGCTAGTTGTCCGTTTTCCTTTTGAAAGCATAGGCTCTGCGGTTGATAGCCTGTTAATTTAGTTTTAAATGTTTTGTAAAAGTTTCGGGTGTTATTTTTTTGGAAATCTTTTTCTATTTCATTAAGTTGATTGTTTTCATATTTTCTTTTAGTTTGTCTAATTAGCTTCGATGTTTCTTTTCTTACTTCCAAAAATATGTTATAGTTTATTGCTGTTTTTTGACTGTTCCAATCTTTGAATGCTTTACTTCGGCTTAATACTGCTTGCTCGCAAACTTCATCCCACCACGGATGTTTTCTACGTTTTTGTAAAGGGACCAACTTTAAGGCTGTTTTAATAATTTTTTGTTTTAATTCTTGCCAGTTCTGTGCAGGTTGTTTATCAAGCTCTTCTGTTAGGGCTGGTTTTATTTTCGTTGTGTCAAACTTTGGTATTAGCAGCCCCTTTTGAATAAGTTTTCTAGGTTTTAAGCTAAGTTTGATTCTAGTCAAGTAATGATCCGTGTCTATATTTGCTCCTTTCCTGACTTGAACATTTAAAATCTCTTTATAATTGGGGTACGAAATGGCAACATGGTTAATTTGAAAGTCACCCATGTACGTGTTTGGGCACCTCCAGGTCTTTTGGTTTGTTATTTTCTTCTTAAAATGGGTTGACATTATTTTTAGATTAAACTGCGAACATAGTTCAACCAATCTTCTACCATTATGGTTAGTCTATTTATGAGCGGGAAAACTGCCGTCAAAAATTTTTATTTATTTTAGAAAACTTTTATATTTCTTAAAATTTTGTTTGTTAGGCAAATTTATTACAGAAAATAATCAATGAGAAATTTGTCGCCGTTTGGTTTTTTGTTTTTTACCCAATGATTCTTTATTTACAAAAGAACAAATATTTTTGATATTTTTTTGAGTTTTAGGTAGTGGTGAAAAAGTCAACAAAAAAACCTATGGTAGTGCCTACCGTATGACTGCACGTGACAACAGAATTCTTTTTTAGTTTCTGCGACAAGTGAGGCAAAAGTGCGATGTTCAGAGTGAAGCAGTAGTTCGCAAGCGGACTTTTGTCCCATCAGAACCATTTATATTTTTTCTTATAAGGTTAATTTGTTTTTGGTCATATATATAAGAAAAACAAATAGGAAAACATGTACGGAAGAAATGTTACCAACATGAAGATATTTTCAAAAGAACCATCGCAAAAGAGCTTGGAATAATTGAATCTACTCTACGAAAGAGATTAAAATCGAGGTATGGTGTTGATGGCTTGGGGACATATCGAAGTGTTTTCTCAGAGGAAATGGAACGTGAACTTGTAGAACACTGCCAAAATCTGGATGGCCGGTTTTATGGTATCACATTTAAAACTTTAAGAAAAATCGACTATGAGCATGCAGTAGTTTAAACAACAGGAAATACCATTTAATCCAAACTCATAACTAGCAGGCAAAGATTGGGCAAATAGTTTTATTAAAAAATACAACCTGTGGGCCCCTCGTGCCACTAGTTTAGCAATAATGATGGATTTTAACGAATTTCAAGTACATTTGTTTTTGCTGTTTACAATATGGATGAGAGTGGTATTTCAACCGTTCCTAATAAAATATCAAAAATTATTAAGGCAAGAAATTTGTGCGAAAAATATCTTCAGCTGAGCGTGGGGAATTAGTCACTATTGTGTGCGCTCCCTCATTTTGTTCCTCCCACAATAATATTTTTATAGAATGAAAAACGAGCTAATGGATGGGGCTCCACGAGAATCTATAGCAATGTGTTTGGACTCTGGGTACATAAATAGCAACTTATTTATAAACTGGCTTAAACATTTTCGCTCCAAGGTTAGACCAGATAAAGAACATCCTGTTCTTCTCGACAACCATTCTTCCCACGAGAGTTTAGAAACTGTAAATTATTGCAGAGAGAACTTTATTCATCTATTGACGATACCACCCCACAGTAGTTATAGAATCCAGCCGTTGGGTCTCTGTTATGTTAAGGTATTAAAAACATTTTATGCAGACGAATGTGATAAATAGTTGACAACAAATTCCGGTAGAAATATTACTCACTTTCAGGTTGCCAAATTATTAGGTAAAGCTTATGAACTTTGCTCAACTATGGATAGAGTAGTAAAAGGCTTTGACGTTTGTGGAATATATCCAATAAATAAACATGTGTTCTCAGAAGAGGTTTTTCTCCCGTCATAGGTCACAGATAAGAATGCAAATGAAGTCAATCCCCAATTAAATAATAGCGATTCTGTTCACCTAGCGACAATATCAGAAGAAACCGCATTAACAAGAAACATCGCGGTTAAGCAAACACCTTTAACACTAAAGAAGTTGGAGCCTGCATTAGCTCAGCAACATGCAGAAAAAATATTATTGCTACCTAAGGATATAATTCCACTTCCAAAAGGAAAAGGTGAACAAAACAGAAGAGATGGAAAAAAATCGAACATAAACTTGCTAGCACTCATAATAAATTTAAACTGGAAAGTCTGGCTGAAGAAAAGTTCAGAAAGTCATCGTGTGCCAGAATAAAAAGAAAAATTACATAGGATGATTCAATTCATTCATAGGATGATTCAATTCATTCATAGGATGATTCAATTCATGAGTGACCTCAAGTAGGTTAAGATAAAGGGGAAACTATCTGATGATGTGTGTCCGGGGGATTCCGTGTAAGGTCTGCAAAAAGTGGTGGCATGAAGAGTGTACATCGTATGAGAAAAATGGGGATTTTCAATGTGGTTTAAGAATTTTAAGCGTGTACGGATATTTGCCTATGTCGATATTTGCCTGTATCGATTGTTTTGTATGTCATGATATTTTTATTAATCAATAGATACGTTTTTCTTGTTTGTCACGAAAATGTATCATTTTGCGTAGTAGTTGGATGTAATGTTTGAGTTGTTTATGTGTTAAAATGTTGTTTTCGGATTTGTGGTTTTTATAATTATTTAACTCTTAAGTGCGTCATTTTGTGCCACTCTACTCTATTAAAGACATTAGAATTATGTATAGCTACTACAGAACCTCGTCTATCTAAGCTAACCCATTTTTGACGATGATAGTTACAGAAAATGGAAAAGCATTAATTTATGCTGACTTTTCTTCTCCGTATTCTTCTTTACATAAAAGTCATGACCTATGGAAATTCTTTCCGTTTGTATACTTTTCGGACTACTATTTGTTTACGCTTTCTATTTTTGGGTGACTTTTTACATATTACAGAGATGTAGCTATTAGGTCTTTAATTTGATCTGTCCATCTTTTTGGAGGTCTGCTGCGTGATCTGTAATCATTCATCCGTCCCTATTCCACCATTAGTATTTTTTGGTTATTTCCATCTCTGCATTCAATGTGCACAAAGAATTTTAGTATTTGTTCATGAATAATTTGGGATAACCTTTGGGTTCATTAATTTCTTGATTAACGGATGCTGTCCATTGAATACGAAGGACCCGTTTCCACCACCTAAGCTCAAAAGCATCTATGCGTTTAGGTCTAGTTTCTTGATGGTCCATGATTCAGTAGCAATACTAGGAAATATAATAGCAATACTAGGAAAACTAAAGTCTTTACTATCTGTTTCTTTGTGTTCTGGGTAATGTTCTGGGTAATCCCTCCAGATCTTCTGCAAGTTTTTAATTGTATTTATTGATATAATCACAATAAATGTTGAATAAAATTAGCGATAGGATGCTCCTTATCTAGTTCCTTTATTGACGTAATACTCATCAGATGCCCGATCTTCAATTTTCATCCCTGCTTTGTTCTGACAAATTAAGTTAATCAATTGATATGATACTTCCGTTTGCTGCAGAGTGTGCCATAATTTCTCCTATTTTATGCCCTTAAGCGCCTTCCAATAATCAAGAAAACAAAGGTAAACGAATTCGAATTGTTGACTTCTCTGACTTTTCGATTATTTGTCGTATGTTCCTCCTCCTGAAACGAATCCAGCCTGCTCTAGGGGAATTTAAAATAATATAGTGTTTATAAGATGATAAGGGCGGAGTGAGCCGACTTACACAACCTAGAACGCAGAATTGTACCCAGGAAGATTATCCAATCACGCCACTTAAGCACAACATCGTGTTTTCTGGCTAGTAAGATTTTAAAGATGTAAACATCGATAGGATTAAACAGTATCTATAAAACGCATATAAAGCCTAATAAGAAGACAGTGATCTTTTGTATCACGGCAATACCAGCTCAACATATATCCCAAGCCTATTTTTATGTATAATAATTAATTGTATTTTTAAATACAGATAGTACTACTAGAAGAACTGTAAGTAATGTCTGAATGATTGTGACGTGTTCATATATTTTTTCATTATTTGGGTTTTTCATAAATAATAATTTATTTATATTTTTTTTATTTACATAAGAACATATATGTTGATATTTTTTGAGTTTTAGATCGTGGCAAAAAGCCCAAATAAAGAAAAAAAAATATAGAAGAACTGTGTCTCGTTCGATAACTAGAAAGAAAAAGTTATCCACTATTTTCCCACTATTACTCATACCATTATTTTTAAATAATGGTTGGAATAGTTTACTTTCTTCAATATTTACAGACAGGACATACATTTTAAATAAGATCCGTTTGTAAATGAGAGTAAGAAAGACGCGCAAACGCCGCGCGTCAGCCGTATCGTCTGTCTATGTGCTGAGCTATAGAAGTTTATAGTATTTAAGAAAATTGAGTCGCTCACCGACTGTGTAATTCGATCTGTAATTCAATTCTTGAGTGAAGGAAACTTGGCAGCAACGGAAATTGACCATCAGATTTGTGAGGTTTACTGTGATAATGTTATGAGTGACAGTAAAGTACGAAAGTGGGTGAGAATGTTAATGGACGGGCGGGTTAATGTGCATGATGAGCCACACCCAGGCCGACCTTCTCTGATTTCTGAATATTTGGTTCGTGATGTGGGCAACAAAATTCGAGAGAACCGACGATTCAAATTTCAAAGTTAGAAGCGAATTTACACAGGTTTCAAAGTCAGTTTTGCACACTATTGTTTCGGAGAAACTGAATTATCGAAAATTCTGCTCGTGATGGAATTCAAATTTGCTTTCTGATGACCATAAAACAAAGAGATTAGGCTATGCATTATCATTTTTAACTCGATCAACTCGACAACATCATTACAGGAGATGAGACTTGGGTGCCTCACATGACTCCTGAGTTCAAGCAACAGTCAATGGAATCAACAAGTCAATGGAACCAGACTGAACGCCAAACAGACAATTTTAACACGAAAGATCATGGCAGCTGTCTTTAGGGACAGAAAAGGGATTTTTTACTGGATTTTATGCCGACAGGCACAACAATCAATTCTGATGCGTATTGTGCCACACTGAGAAAACTCCGATGTACCATATAAAGCAAGCATTTTGATGTTGCTCCATGAGAATGCAAGGTTACATGTTTCTGCACAAAAACAAGGTCTTTTGGATGAGAAGAACTGGATCATCCACCTTACAGTCTAGACCTTGCAGCTAGTGATTTTCACTTGTTTCGGTACTTAAAGGAGCTCATTGGTAGTCAACGGTTCAACGATGCAGGTGCAGTAAGAGACAAACAAAGAGAGAGGTTTGATCAGGATATCAGGGCGATAGATGTAAGATACCAGGAACGCTGGAACCCATCTCTGTTCGGCGACTACAGCTGGTTTTTTAAAAGAGTTGATGCTACAGAACACAAGAGGAAAAAGTGAAAGTTTTTGTCGCTGAATGACTTCTCATGTAATATATTTTTTATTCACGTCATCCTCAGTAATGTCTTTACATAAATATAACACGTTTTACATGTTTTTATTAAATAAATATTAGATTGTAATATGTCGTCTTTTTTTCCCACCACTGGCCCCCTGTAACAAAAAAAAACTGTACTTGTTACAGTAATTAGCTTATCATTTTCGGATTTAGGACTACAAAAACTTCACATACATCTATCTTTATTATTTACCTCAAAAAAGTTTAAATTTGTTGACCTGTGTACGCTTCCAGTGAATTGTAGCCGATACTGCAAAATCAATAGCTAACCTAATATCATTCATTGAGCAGGACTGATTCAGGTTAATACAAATCAGAAGCCATTCGGAATCCTGGACAGCGCAATACTCATACGCACACTCACATCCGCTCAATATGGTAGTAGTCCCCATTTTTACAAATTGGTTTTTGCATCGCGGTACGCCCACTATCAATCGGTTAGGTGTTCCCATACTGTGTAAGGTCGTTCGCTGCCTGATGACAGCTCCTCTTTAACCTGGTCGTTTGGCTAGTTTCCCATCTTACCCTAGTAGCCCATCTTACAATGCGGTCTGCAACCAATGTCTGTTCCAGGGCTCGTGTCCTCATAAAGCTCTTTCTAGATTTTAGTTGCTGCGGTGCTGGTTGATGTCCGTGCAGCAGATGTCTGGGATATGTCTCCTATTTTGCTCTCGGGCAGTTACAATTTAATACAAGCTTTGGTTTGGAAACATACTTTTCTGTAGAAGTTCGTATTTAAAGACACATTCGAATCACTATAAAATTAATTTTCGATGTTTAAATAGAAGAATTATATTTAGGAACATGTCATAATTCATATTTGGGGAGTCATGTGTCCAAGAGAGTAAATTTCTCGACTTTAAGTCGACTTGGAGTCATCAAAAAACCGATTTGGCATCTCCTGACTTCAGCTGGAGGAGCTACATCAAAACGAGAGTGTATGCTAATAAACCAAGGACAATTGAATATTTAGGGGGAACGTTCCGGGAACTATTCAAGAAATATCACATGAAATGTGAGAGAAAATCAATCTGGATTTTGGCCTTCAAAACCTCCAATAAAAGGCTTATTATCAGAAAATCTATAAAACGCGATCCACTGTAACTGCAGACAAACATTTTATATACAATTTGTAGAAAAAAAGTATTTCTGCAATTCTCAGAAATACCAGGTGTGACCGTTAATAATCTCTTTTTTAAGAGATGACGCTGGAAAGAATGGTCGGTTCACAGTCTAATCTCTTATCATTTTATTGCTACGGCAGTACCTTTCAAAACACTATTAATGTTTAAACGATTTCGAGTTAGCGTCATATTTTTTTCGTGTGGTAAACATGTCGAGTTTTGAACCAAATAAAATTTTGAGCCATACGGGTCTCATATAAGAATATTTCTATATTCGCTGTTGATCGAATACTATATTACATTATTTTATAAAAGCAGAATACAATCAATAAACGTTGCACCAATTCAGATTGATGTAAGTGATTACATCAATTTGATTTTCACTTTGAACATAAAACTACAGAAAGGAGCATATGATTCTGTAAGTGGGACCAGAATGGTAGCTGCATACGGCAAACTATTTTTGAATTTGTTTTTATTGTTTGTTGAATTGTTTATTTTATTTGTATACAATGAAGAGGAAAACCCATCGAGAAACATGAAAAAGTAGGTGTTACGCATCCTGGCCTTACTAGTCGCGTCATGCAGATGTTGCAAGAACTGAACGATTAAGGAACTAGCTCAGACGAAGTAGAACACTTTAGTGATTCAGATGATGATCTGGACTATGTTTTTCCTGCTCAATTGCAAGACCAAAGCCAGGAAACGGATGAGGAAGCTCTCATTGAAGGAGAGATTGTGCATGAAAATCAAACTATTGATGATGATGGTGTTTTTGATGGAGTTGGGGATGCTGATGAGATGGTTGTTGAAGAAAAACAAAGTCGACGACTGCCTGATTATATATTTAGTCGGATGAGGAAAAATAAATCTGTACCACCCCATTTTTGGTCAATTAGAGAATTGCTCGTACTCCTAGTAGAAATATTATTCCCGGATTACCTGGTCTTGCAGGTCCTGCAAAAGCTTTAGGAAGTATGCCTGACAAAAGCAAAGTTTGAAAACTTTTGTTTACCGATGATATGGTCCAAATGATTGTTACATATGCAAATCAAATACTTTCCTCTGTCAGAAGTTCATCAGGTCCCAGTACCGAAAGATCAAACTACCGAGACACAGACGTTATAGAAATGGAAGCTTATATTGGCCCATGACAAAATGAAGTCATTGTTTCAAAAGATATTACAAACAGACCATATTTCAATACTACAACAATGTTTCAGAAACGTTTTGAAATTTTGATAACGGACTCGGTTTGACGATTCAAGTACCCACGAGTTGAGAAAGACAACTGATACACTCTCAAAAAGCATTTTGTCCTACTAAAAATTTGACAATCGATAAAATTTTAGTGGCATTTTGTGGTAGGTGTAGCTTCAAGTTATATATACCTAAAAAGCCTAAAAAATATGGCATCAAAATAATGTGCTTGTGGGATGCAAAGATATCTTACCTATATAAAGCGTATATTTACACGGGAGCGGGTTCTGATGGCATAGGATTGACACTAAATGAGCTAAACTTGCAAAAATAGTAACAACGGAGTTGTAGGATCAGCTGATCATTATTTTAACACCCATAAACACCCTTGTTTCTTTTGTGCCTAAAAAATAAAGCAGTCGTACGGATTTCAAGTATGCTCCCAAGAAGCAGAAATAAACCTACAAAATAAAAAACTAGAAATAATTTGCTTTTACAATGAAACCAAATGCGAGGTCGATTTTCTAGATATGTAATGCGCAGAATACGGGTGAAACAGAAGAACTAGAAGATTACCACTCGCTCTATTCTATAGAATAGTAACTATTTGTAGCGTCAAACTTTTGCTAAACCGTTTTTCATTCCTGAGGGATTTGGCAAAGGAGATGATTGAACAGCACTTGAGAAGAAGACTTTCAATTCCAGATATCCCAAGGGAGCTAACAGCACTTAATGTAAAATCACTTTCAAATCCAGATAGCGAGTAGCAAACAGTTGAAGAAGTTGTAGCTCCCGCAAATAAGCACCAAGAACGGAAAGTCTGTAGCAAGTGTCCATTCCCCAAACCAAGGAAAATACAATATAAATGTATCAGCTGTTCTAACCCTATTTGTTTAGAACATAGCAGAAATGTTTGTGTAGACTCTGCGCTGTTGGTTTCTATTCCAGATACTTAGGTTTACTTTTTTTGGTCAGCTATATTTGAAATTAACTGTATCAATAATTAATGTTTTATTGTCAATTAATTTTCTTTTTATTATCAATAAATGTTCATTTTTATTCAATATATTTTATTTTCAGGGTCAATGATTTTGGCAATAAAAATAACTAATTAATGAAAAAAGAGAATTAATTCAATCAAAATTAAATATGGTCTTTCAGACCAGCTCTTTTACTTTACGTAACTTGATACCGTGTCGGTTAAAATGTTAAATTTACCTGTAAATATAATCACAGTAGTAAATAGTATCACATAGTGATAAAATCATCTGATTTCGCAGCTTCAGCATATTTGGTTCAGTATGTTCGTGATGGACCCTATCATGGTGCCTAGACCGTCGCCTATTGTGGCCTTTAAACCAAGGAAAATACAATATAAATGTACCAGCTGTTCTAATCCTATTTGTTTAGAACATAGCACCAATCCACCAACACCAAGCCATAGAGAAGAGGAAATTGGGGAATTTTATGATGATGTGGCCCAACTTTTTGAACAAGAGAAGTGTAGGTATAAAATCCTGATGGGCGACTTTAATGCCAGAATCGGAGAAGCAAGAACTGGTGAGAATGCAACTGGCCCATATGGAAACGGAGAGCGGGACAATAGAGGTGATAGGCTGGCTGACAATGCCGAAGGACAAGAACTCTATATTATGAATTCGTTTTACAAGAAAAAGATCAACAGAAAATGGACATGGGAAAGTCCATCTGGACTCACAAGAGAAATTGATTATATTATGTCAAACGATAAAGCAATATTTTGCAATTGTACTGTCCTTAACCATTTTAATGTGGGAAGTGACCACCGAATGGTACGAGCAAAGATTAAGATAAACTGCCGAAAAGAGCGCAAAAGAATGATAATATTCAAAATGGGCAAAGTGGATTCTGGGAAGCTGCTGGAGAGGGGCAGAGATTTTGAAATTGCTTTGTCGAATCGCTTTGCTGTGTTACAGGACCCGGAGGAGATGGAAATTACAGACCAATATGAAGAAATCGCTAACAATGTGCTTAAAACGACGGCTTCAATAGCACCAGAAGATAAATGTTTCAAAGAGTCAAAAATTTCCAATGGGACCATTAATTTAATGAAAAAACTCCGGACAATGAAGAATGCAGACAGTCCTTTTAGCAGGGTCGAGTACGTTGCGCTTTGCAAAACTATAAGAAAACGTATTCGAGAGGAAAAGCACCGATTTAACATGGAGCTTGTGCAAAAGACTGGAAGAAAACAGGGGAATTAACAAAGCTAAGCAGAGGCTAAGAAAGAAAAGGACACGAATGTTTTCCTTAATGCGTGATGGTACAATATGCAGGCAACGGACGGAAATGTTAGAGGTTGTCCAAAGATTTTATTCAGGGTTGTATGAGGACCAGAATCAAGCAAGAACAGCAATGGCCACTGAAGAACAAGTGCCGGATATCCTGGTAGAGGAAGTGACAAAGGCTATAAATTCGATGAAAAATGGCAAGAATAGTATAACTAGGAAAGGATAGTATAACTGTGGAGATATTAAAAGCTGGTGGTCGGACTTTACGTAAAACACTAGAAAAATGATACTCAAAATGTCTCAAACAACAAGAAGTACCCAGCTTATGGAAAAATGCAGAAGTGATTCTTTTACTTAAAAAAGGAGCACGGGAAGATTTAAAGCACTACCGTCCAATAAGCCTCCTATTAGTGGTGTACAAAGTTTTCACCAAGATAATATCCAAAAGGAAACTAAGAAAACTTAATGACTCACAACCAAGGGAGCAAGCAGGATTCAGAAGTGGATTCAGTACAATGGATCACATCCAGGTTCTACAGCAGGTCATAGAAAGACACAATGAATATACTATGCCACTGTGCTTGGCCTTTATCGATTATGAAAAGGCATTTGATTCAATCTCAAAGCGGGCCATAATGGATGCACTGCTTAATCAAGGTGTAGAAAAAGCCTATGTAAATCTATTAGGATCGATATATGATGAAGCTACAGCGACAGTCCACCTTGCCGATCTTGAGGTTGGAATAAATGTAGAGCGGGGCGTACGGCAGGGTGACGCAATATCGCCTCTTCTTTTTTCAGTCTACCTGGAAGAAGTGTTCGGTAATTTGGATTGGAAACAGGATGGAATAAGGATTAATGGTGCATACTTAAATCATCTTAGATTTGCAGATGATATCTTTCTTCTTTCACAAGATCCAGAGGAGCTGCAAAGACAAGTACAAGAGCTGCAAAGGGCTGGGGAACCATTTGGCTTAAAGATAAACAAGAAGAAGAGTCAGGTCATGTTCATCTTGGGCAGAGGGTTTCAATGGAAGGGGATACCGTCCGGGAGGTGGAGCGACGCGTTAAATGTGGCTGGCAGGCATTTGGCAGGCTCAACATAGTGTTTAAGAACAAACTACCACTTTGTCTGAAAAGGAAAGTCTTTGATCAGTATGTCCTGCCCGTTATGACATACGGAAGTGAGAGCTGGACACTCAGTTCAAAAACTTCGAGCAGCACAGAGGGGAATGGAAAGATGTATGCTTGGCATTACTAGACGGGATAGAAAGATCTGCACATGAATCAGAGAACAAACGAAAGTGAGTGACATCGTTGGAAGAATAAAGCAATTGAAATGGAAGTGGGCTGGCCATATAGCGAGACGATGGGACCAGGGCGGTCATGGACTAGATACCGCTTGATCGCAAACGTCCACGGAGAAGACCGAAAAATCGATGGACTGATGACATTATTAAGTATATTGGACCCGAATGGCAGATGAGAGCTCAGGACCGCGAGAGTTGGAAGCATGCTGAAGAGGCCTTCATCCTGCAGTGGATTGATACGGGTTGATGATGATAATGATCAAGTGTTGTCCACTTCGACTGAAGAGTCTAACTGACGTCAGTTGTTTCGTCGTCAGTCAGCTTGCAGACTCTCCAAAATCCCATTTGGCATCTTCGGTGTTTACTGTGGCGAGGTTCGTGTTTCGTGAGGTTCGTGGCGTCGTTCTTCGACAGTCACGAACGACAGTCAAAGTCGACAACCGGATGTACTCCCGGAAAAAAAACCCAATACGTATTTTTCCATCCGTGAAACAGTACGCACAAATATATATATATATATATATATATATATATATATATATATATATATATATATATATATATATATATATATATATATATATATATATATATATATATATATATATATATATATATATATATATATATATATATATATATATATATATATATATATATATATATATATATATCAACTCAGTGCAAGATGCAACTGATTACTCATCAATTTTTGCAAATGATATGATTTTATGACAGGAGATTTCAATTTTTTAATAACTTTTTGTCATATTGCCCACAAAAAAGACACCTTTGAAAAAATAGATTTTTTTTATTATTTTTTTAATTTTTACATTTTCGCAGGACAGAAATCGACACCATCAACTGAATATATTACTCCTCTTCTAAAGCCATTTTAATTTAAATTTAAAATTGAAAATTGAATAGTAGTTGACGTTATCTGCCGTATTTAGTAAGTATTCATTAATTTAACACAGACCTTTAATTATACAATAATTTATTGTTTAAATTACAGTAAACTTTTAGTAGTTTCTTGTTTTTATTCTTACTGCCCTACTGAACATAAACATTGTAAATACCACAGGAATTACTAATATGTAAATAAACATTACTAATCCAACACAAATGTTTGTTTACAGTCGTTAAACGAATAACTAATCCTTTCGAGACAACCCGATATTTTACCTGGTATTACATTTTTTTGATATTCAGTGTAGATAAAGAAGATTTAGTAGAATATATAAAATCTATTTTAAGGTCAATTTAGTGAACATTAACTAGACTGATTCCGACATTTTCTAAAAATAAATATTTATATTATTTTCAAAATCTTTCATCGAATTTTAGAGCGAAACACTGAAATCAAAGTGGTTCGCTTAAACTTCCATATTAAAAAAATAAATAATAAACCGTTATAAATGTTTAACTTTGAAACTGTATGTTTCTTTTCTTTTATACGAATGACGAAGATATTTTAGTCATTTTAGTTTAATTCTTTATTTAATCAGTACGTTCTTCAGAATTAGTGCACGTGGCGTTGAATAACTGTTATCATTGTTTTTCAAATGTATGATAGTTAAAAAAGCATTTTCGCTTAAGTTTACATATGATTGTCGCTGACACAAAAGGAAACATCTGATGAACAAGATAAAGCAGCACCCCTTCATTCGGTAAAATTTATAGTGAATTGGTTCGAGCACAATAATATTTCCAAATTGGATTCGCCAGCTGTTTCTCAGATTTTCATTGAAAATGTTAGGAGAATCATTTGGAGGCGAGTTTATGGTTAATCAAAAAAATTTACAAGTACGAATGATCTAAAAATCACAATTCAAGAGATATGCGAAGATATTCCACAGCACACACTAAAACGCCATTATTCCTTTCATTAACTCTATTTCTAATCATAGATTTATATGCAGCATATAATCCACCGAACATTCATAATTCCATTAACCGATAATAATCGAAAAATACAACTTCAAAAAATAAAAGTCATAGCACAATATAAAGGCTTCATTGAAAAAGAAATGTGTTGTTTAATAAATATAAAATCAAAAGGATTATTAATCCATTTAATTTAGCCAAAAGTTAAACAACCAAATGAAAAAAAAATATTGTAAGATTACATATTTCAGTTCAATTTCAGAACAAATAAATCGCCTATTAAAGAAACATAATTTATATATAGTGTTTAAAACCCCCCAGTCAAGCTGTAAATTAATGTTTAATGCCAAAAATACAACACCACAAAATAAAAAATTAAGTGTTAAGTTGAAATCTGTGCAGTAGCTGCTGTGGAGCAAACAGGCCGAAGTTTTCAAAGCAGATTAAAAGAACACCAATCTACGCATCTACTAAAGAAACAAAATTTTAATTAATTTTGTGAACTATTTCACAGATACCAGATATATATTTCCCGAGATAATAAATTAATAAATGTTACATACGTCACTAAAAACGCAAAAAAGTAAACAGTTTCGAAGGAGCAGAAATTTACAAACACAATAAACACCCATCTAGACAATTATTTACGATCAGATAGATCATTTCTTCATCTTTATCACTCTCAATCTATTCAGTTCCACCAATCTGCGCTGTTATCCTCTGGTTATCCAAATCAACGAAAGCATTTATTATAGTGGAATTTAATTTCTCCGAGTTAAAATTATTATTATTAAGCCAGACACTCAAAGGCAGGTTGCCCTCGTCCTCCTCAGCTTGTTTAATAAGCCACTTGGTGAGAGGCAAGTCATCGTCCTCATCGAACTCGCAAATGGAGAGCCATGAATGATTGACACAATTCTTAATTGTTTTTTGGGAAACTTGTTACCAAACTTTAGAGATCATTTCAATAGCATCGAGTATCTTTATTGCTACTGGTATGCTATTTTCAATGCACATAAGATTATTGATAATAAGCTGTCGTCGATAATAAACTTTCAAACAGTGAATAACACATTGATCCATTGATTGCAAAATAGACGTAAAATTTGGTGGGAAAAAATCCAGTTTAATGTTGCAAGATGCAGATGAGTGGGGCAGTTAACAACAAGCAATAATGTGTGCCTATTTTCTCTTATCAGTTGTTTGGACCATGATCTTAATTCATTTTCGAAAATTTAATGTTTTTAAAACATCTGGATTTGTTAAATTTGCCAATAACTAAAAATTTGGCGGTCATGGACTGCAGTCCTGCTTGACAATCTCGCGACATTTTCAATTTATGAGATTTACTCTATCCAAGAAGACCATCTCTATTCTCTATTCCAAGGAGACCATAATCTGCGTTTGGTGGGACTGGGAGGATCTCGAGTATTGGGAAATCCAGAAGAACGTTACCTCGCTATGTAAATGAGGTTATTCAACTGAAACGATCCAATCGACAAGGCTAAATCATCTTACACCATGACAATACACTACCTCACATCGCTAAGGCGACCCTAAATGATTTCGAATGGAAGGTTCTTCCGCATCCGCCGTACTCTCCAGATCTTGCGCCAACCGATTATCATCTTCCGCTAGCTGTCCAACCAAATGAAGGGCGCAATCTTTGTTAACAAGAGTCCTTTGAGTCCGGTGGTTTCTGGCGAAATGGCATCAATAAATTGGTCGAAACTTGAGAGCAGGCCGTGAACAATGACAGATAATACACCATTGGTTAATTTGTTGTTATAATTGTTGATTTTAAACATTTTAATAAAAAAAAGACGAGAACTTATAGAACAACCCAATATTTTCGTACTTTGTTAAGTTGAAGTAAGTTGGAGCGATTGAAAATTAATGCTTTTATTAATATGCGGATCAAACTTATGCGTGTATGAGATTGCGGTTAGTTTTGAAGTATTCAAGGATGGGACGAACAGTATCTTAAACTTTTTTCTGTATAGAATCAACAAGAAAATACCGGGCAAGTATATAATGCTTTTGTTGCAGCTACAGGTAGGTCTGTGTCGAAAATGAATGTTAATTCTCATTCAGTTATGATAGAGATGCGCGCTTATCGCCCTTGGTTGCTTCTTCTTATAACATATCCCAAGATGCGTCGATTAGAATGGTGTTCTAGTAGTCGTATCAAGAATTGAATGATACTGGGAATGGAACTCGGTTTGCTTTAGTCATTCCTTCATCCGCTCTCCGAGCGATCAGCTTGAGTCCAACTGATGATGGCTTAAGGCCAGAAACCGATCTTGGAAACGTTTGCTGGCACTTAGGGTGGCGGATAGAGGAATGGTAAGGCATAACGTGGAGCACGGGTGAACTTTATTTTTTTTACTATTTTTTATTTTTATTTGTATATATGTATATTATATATACAAATTTATATATATACATATATTATACATGCATATATATATATATATATATATATATATATATATATATATATATATATATATATATATATATGCAGACAGATGTGCAAATGTTAGAGGTGGTCACAAAATTTTATTCCCAGTTGTATGAAGATCAGAACCAATTAAAGACAACAATACCCACAAAATGCCAAAATTATACTCAAAATGCCAAAAAGTACCTGATTTATGGAAAAATACAAAAGTGATTCTTTTACATAAAAAAAGGAGAACAGGAAGATTTAAAGAATTACCGTCCAATAAGCCTCCTATCAAAAATGTACAAAGTTTTCACTAAGATATTATCTAAAAGACTATTAGGAAAACTTAATGACGCACAACCAAGAGAACAAGCAGGATTCAGAAGTAGATTCACTACAATGGATCACCTCCAGGTTGTACAGCAGGCCATGGAAAGGCATAACGAATACACCATGCCACTGTGCTTGCAATCAATTCAAAAACTTAGGGTAACACACAGGGAAGTGGAAAGATGTGTGCTTGATATTACAAAACGAGACAGAAAGCCCTTCGCATGAATCAGGAAACAAACGAAAGTGTGGGATATCATTGGAAGAGTGAAGCAATTGAAATGGAGATGGACAGAGCTATACATCGAGGCGATGGGACGGCAGATGGACCAGGGCAATCTTGGAGTGGATACCGCTTGATCGGCAAACGCCCGCGAAGAATACCGAAAGCTCGATGGACTGATGACATCGTTAAATGTATAGGAACCGAGTGGCAAGGGAAAGCCCAGATCCGTGAAAGTTGGAAGCATGCTGAAGTGGTCTTCATCCTGCAGTGGATCGACACGGACTGATGATGATGATGATGTTGATATATATAAGTAAACATTTTACTCCCAAATTTACGGTGTATCAACGGGCTCACCAATGACTATTGCTAATCTAGTTATGGAATATGTTGAAACAAAAGTTATTAAACTGTCTATTATAAACCTTATTTTTATAAAAGATTTGTAGATGATTGTATACTATGCATACCTAAAAATAAAATATAACATACCTTAAACAAATTCAATACATTCCATAAAAAATTAAAATTTACTTATGAAGAAAAAAATAAAATAATTTATGTTTTGAATATTAATATTACATATGATAAGGATGGCAACATCAATGCAAATTAGTATACAAAACCAATATGGTCTGGAAGATATATTAATTTTAAATCTTATACGTCAAATAAATATGAAAAAGTGTTATTAATTATTTAATTGATAGAGCTGTTGTTTTAACTAATACAAGAAATAGACCAAAATATATAAATAAAATCAAAAAACACCGGAAGAAAATAACTATCTAAAAAAATCTACGAACAGGTGATTAAAAATATAATTTATAAGAATAATAGCATAACAAATAAACCTAAAAATGAAAATTACATATCTTTACCATACATACCAGAAATAAATAATAAAATAAAAAAGTTCTAAAAGCATATAATATAAACATAGCAGAAATACCCAATAATAACACTAAACAAATATTTACAAATTTAAAACCACAAACACCCAAAATGGAACAAACAAGTTTAATTTTCAAAATCGATTGTTTAAATTGCCCAAGCTCATATGTTGGCCAAACTAAACAATATTTAAAAACAGAATAAATGAACATAAAAAACATTAAAAATCTAAAACCAAACGTGACTTTCCTTTTAAAACAGGCTATAGATAATGAATACAACTTTAATTTTAACAAGAAAAAAATTTTAGATTTTCAAAAACAATATAAAAAAGAAATATTAAGAAAATGATTTATATATAAAAACATTTCAGAAATGATACTAATAATTTAAGTTGTATATATAATAACATCATTAAATCATAAATGTTCATTATTTTTTTTTATTTTTGCATCTGATATCATTACATGTGAAAAATCCAAAATTGTTAGGTTATAATAAAAAAATATATAAAGGTAAAAAATTTGTTTCATATATCAATGTAAAAAATGTAGTAATTGAAAATTGGGAAAAAAATGTATTATTTAATTTAAAAAAGTTCTTAAAATACAATCTTGTACGGGTGTAATCGAATTCCAAACGCAAAATACGCCAGGTGGTCATCCTCTGGATAAGCCAACTCGCCATTATCGTTCTCGGCAACATTTTTACGAACCGCCGCTATATTTTCTTCACAAAACTCGAAATTTGATAAAATGTTTGGACAATTTCCAAACGTTGGAAATCTTCATGGTAAAATGACCAACCGTACTGAAAACAATTGACAGCATATATCAAGAACCAATTTAAATATGGCCGCCATTAGCTGTCAAAATTTTATTCTTCCCTATTGGAAAGCAATATATATATATATATATATATATATATATATATATATATATATATATATATATATATATATATCATCATCAGCCTGTATCGATCCACTGCAGGATGAAGGCCTCTTCAGCATGCTTCCAACTTTCACGGTCCTGGGCTTTCCTCTGCCACTCGGATCCAATATACTTAACGATGTCATCAATCCATCGTGCTTTCGGTCTTCTTCGCGGACGTTTGCGATCAAGCGGTATCCACTCCAGGATTGCCTTGATCCATCTGTCTTCCCATCGCCTCGCTATATGGCCTGCCCATCTCCATTTCAATTGCTTTACTCTTCCAATGATGTCATGAGACTTTTGTTTGTTCCCTGATCCATGCGCAGGACTTTCTGTCTCGTCTTGTAATGCCAAGCATACATCTTTCCATTCCCCTCTGTGCCACCCGAAGTTTTTGAATTGATTGCGATGTGAGTGTCCACGTTTCGGGTAGAACGCACTGATCGAAGACTTTTCTTTTCAGGCAAAGTGGGAATTTGCTCTTAAACACTATGTTGAGCCTACCAAATGCCTGCCAGCCACATTTAACACGCCGTTCCACCTCCCAAGCGGTATTCCCCTCCATTGAAATCCTCTGCCCAAGATATATAAAGCTATCCACAATCTCTAAATCCCTTCCTGAAACTGAAATTTTTCTGTCCTGAGCGAAGTTATTGAACATAACCTGACTCTTTTTCAGGTTTATTTTCAAGTCAAATAGTTCGCCAGCCCTTTGCAGTTCTTTTATGCGTCTTTGCAGCTCTTCTGGGTCTTGTGAAATGAGAACAATATCATCTGTAAATCTAAGATGGTTTAAGTTTGAATCATTAATCTTTACAGGATGGTGTAAAGATGTACACCATCCTGTTCCCAATCCAGTTTACGGAATACTTCTTCAAGGCCAGCCAAGAAAAGAATAGGCGATATTGCGTCACCCTGCCGTACACCTCGTTCTACATTAATTCCCACTTCAAGATCATCAAGGTGAATTGTCGTTGTAGCTCCATCATCATATATCGATCATATATATCATATATGTCATATATGATCATATATCGATCATATATATCGATTCTAATAAGTTTATATAGGCTCTCTCTACACCTTGGCTAAGCAGTGCATCCATTATCGCATGCTTTGAGATGGAATCAAATGTTTTTTCGTAGTCGATAAAAGCCAAGCACAGTGGCATGATGAATTCGTTGTGCCTTTCTATGACCTACTGTACAACCTGGATGTGATCCATTGTACTGAATCCACTTCTGAATCCTGCTTGTTGTCTTGGTTGTGCGTCATTCAGTTTTTTTTTATATTCTTTTAGAAATTATCTTAGTGAAAACTTTGTACATTACTGATAGGAGGTTTATTGGACGGTAGTTCTTTAAATCTTCCTGTGCTCATTTTTTATGTAAAAGGATCACTTCTGCATTTTTCTATAAGTCAGGTACTTTTTGTTCTTTGAGGCATTTTGAGTATAATTTTGCCAGTGTTTTATGGAGCTGGAGCCTTGTCGTTTTCATCGATTCTATAATATTTGTTACTTCCTCCACTATGATATCTGGCATTTGTTCTTCCGTGGGTATTGTTGTCTTTAATTGGTTCTGATCTTCATATAACTGGGAATAAAACCTTCTGACAATCTCTAACATTTGGGTACGCGTCCTGCACACTGTGCCATCCTCACGCTTTAAAGCCTATATTTGCGTTCTTTTGTTTCTCAGCTTCTGTTTAGCTTTGTTAATTCCTTTGTTTTCTTCCAGGGTTTTTTGCACTAGCTGCATATTGAATCGGCGCGTGTCCTCTCTGATACGTTTTCTTATAGTTTTGCGGAGCTCAGTGTACTCGACCCTGCCAAAAGGACTACCTGCATTTCTCATTGCTCGCCGTTTCTTCATTAAATCAATGGTCTCACTGGAGATTTTTGTTTGTTTGAGACATTTTCCTCTGGTGCTATTGAAGCAGCCGTTTGAAGTACATTGTTGGCGATTTCTTCATATTAAACTGATATTTCCACCTCCTCTGGATTTTGTAACGCAGCAAACCTGTTTGACAAAACAATCTCAAAATCGCTTCCTCTCTCCGGCAGTTGGTCGGATGTACTTTCAAATTTTACAACACTGTCCTTCAGCTTTCGACTGATCAGGAATCCAATTCCGCCACATCGGCCATTTTCCGTGCCTCGAGTATAGTGTACGTGTCCAGTTGGCTCCAGTTTGATTAACTCTTCACCCTTTCTTCGTGTTTCACAGAGTCCAATAATATCCCAATGTATGGCCTCCGGGGAATGACGGCCGTGTTTGCGGTTGTACTGTCATATTTCAACATATTGAAATACCATGTTGAAGGTATGGACCGTAATCTGCCACTCTGGTGCAATGCGGGTTGGCCGATTTTGGATCATGTTAGTCTGAAGCCTCTGCCTTGACCCGTCCGCCAGGGGTGACCCTCCCAGGAGCATAGACTCCAGACGGCATAGCTCAAAGCTTCATTGCCCTACTCAAACCCCTTTACCACGTCAAGGTCTGACCACAAAGGGGTATATATATATATATATATATATATATATATATATATATATATATATATATATATATATATATATATATATATATATATATTTGATTTGAATAAAATATAATTTTCACACTGTTGCATATTTTTTGTCCCGTGTATATAATGTCATGTACTCGATGTTAATTCAGTAACATTTCTTTTATACCACGTAGCTGAAGACCGTTACGTTATGCAATGGATCATTGTACACTATCATTATTTTGACGTAAATAATTATTTGTATAAGGGAGTGTTATATCATTTTCAGTAATATATTGTATCTAAAACATGCAACATGTGTTACCAATTATTTTTATTCAGCCGAATAAATATATTTTCGAACAAGAGAATCCTTTCACATCCATCAAATTTGCGTGCAAAAATCTGACCAAAAAAAACACTCTCCGAAAACACTGCATTAATGAGTTTCATTAATAGTAACGATTTCAAGGCGAACAGGTCCTATAATGAGCTCATACCAAAAGCGAAATAGCGAAAGAGTTTTCAGCAAGTTGTAGTAATAGAACGGTAAAATCAGCGGGCGTTCGTGAAGTGAAGCGACGATCAACGTTCGCGAATTTTTTTTTTATAAATCGTTAATAGGTTGGTGGGTCAGGGCCGATAGTCGATCTTGCATCACTTTCAGACTGAATACAATTCCTTCAGCAAATTGTTACAATGATAATAATGGTAAAAAGGAACATGCCAGCGACTTTGTTTTGCACTATCGTTTCAACTCCTTTTCGAGGCCTCACTTTAAAGTGTCTTGCTCAGTCGTTTCTTAAAATATTATTTTTATGTTTAATAATTTTTTTTTCTGTCAAAATTTCAACTTGGTTAATTAATGTTTGACTCGTAGCTCTATAGCTTAGTCAGAATGAAATGATAATGTTGAAATCGCTATAAATACAAAAAGTTATAGTACAAAAGTATATATATATATATATATATATATATATATATATATATATATATATATATATATATATATATATATATATATATATATATATATATATATATATATATATATATATATATATATATATATATATATATATATAAGGTACTGTAGTAGCAACAAAATTACATAAGAGATTAGACTGCGAACCGATTTTTGTCATCATCATAATCATCATCGTCAGCCCGTGTCGATCCACTGCAGGATGAAGGACTCTTTAGCATACTTCCAACTTTCAGGTTCTTTTACGGTTTCAGATTCTGGGCTTTCCTCTGCCACTCGGGTCCTATATACTTAACGAAGTCATCAGTCCGTCGAGCTTTCGGTCTTCTTCGCGGACGTTTACGATCAAGAGGCTTCCACTAAAGGATTGCCCTGGTCCATCTGTCATCTCCATTTCAATTGCTTCACTCTTCGAATGTTGTCATTATCGTTTGTTTCTTAATCCATACGCACGGTTTTCTGTCTCGTCTTGTAATGCCAAGCATACATTTTTCCATTCCCCTCTGTGCTACCCGAAGTTTTTGAATTCATTGCGATGTGAGTGTCCAGGTTTCACTTCCGTCCGTAATAATGGGCAGGACGCATTGATCGAAGAATCTTCTTTTCAGGCAAAGTGGGAGTCTGGTCTTAAACACTATGTTGGGCCCGCCAAATGCCTGCCGGCTACACTTAACACGTCTTTCCACCTTACGGGCTGCGTATTGAATCATATGCTTAAGATATATAAAGTAGTCCACAATCTCCAAATTCCTTCCTAAAACTGAAATTCTCCTGTCCTCAGCGAATTTATTAAACATAACCTGACTCCTTTTCAGGTTTATTTTTAAGCCAAATGGTTCACCAGCCCTTTGCAGTTCTTGTATGTGTCTTTGCAGCTCCTCTAGGTCTTGTGAAAGGAGAACGATATCATCTGCAAATCTCCGATGGTTTAAGTTTGAACCATTGATCTTTACACTGTCATGTTTCCAATCCGTTCCCAATGGACGGTAGTTATTTTCTACCTGTGCTCCTTTATTATGTAAAAGACTCACTTCTGCATTCTTCCACAAGGAAGGTTCTTTGAGGTATTTTGAGTATAATTTTGCCAGTGTTTTATGTAACGTCCGACCACCAGCTTTTAACATTTCGACAGTTACACTGTTCTTTCCTGGAGCTTTGCCGTTCTTCATATAATTGTGCTAGTCCCCACACTGCACCCACACTGTTCCATCCTCACATCTTAAGGCATACATTTGCGTTCTTTTATTTCTCTACTTCTGTTTAGCCTTGTTAAGACCTTTGTTTTTTTCCTGGGTTTTTTGCACTAGCTGCATGTTAAATCGGCACGTGTCCTTCCTGATACGTTTTCTTATAATTTTGCAGAGCTCACCGTACTCAACCCTGCCAATATGACTACTTGCATTTCTCATTGTCCGTCGTTTCTTCATTAAATCAATGGTCTCACTGGAGATTTTTGTCTGTTTGAGACATTTTTCTTCTGGTGCTATTGAAGCAGCCGTTTGAAGCACATTTTTGACGATTTCTTCATATTGAACTGATATTTCCATCTCCTCAGATCTCGGACCTAACACAGCAAAACGGTTTGACATTGCAATCTTAAAATCGCTGCCTCTTTCCAGCAGTTTCCCAGAATCCATTTTGCCCTTCTTTGACCTTACCATTCTTTCTCGTTCTCTTCAACAGTTAATACTAATTTTTGCTCGTACCATTCAGTGCTCACTTCCAACATTAAAATTGTTAAAGACAGTACAATTGCAACATTTTGTTTTATCGTTGGTCATGATGTAATCCATTTTACTTCTGAGTCCAGATGGGCTTTTCCATGTCCATTTTCTGCTCATATTGTTCTTATAGAATGAATTCATAATATAAAGTTCTTGCCCTTCAGCACAATCAGCTAATCTATCATCTCTATTGTCTTGGTCACCAGTTCCATATGGGCTAGTTGCATATTCATCAGTTTTTGTTGTTCCAATTCTGCCATTAAAATTACCCATCAGGATTTTGTACCTATATTTCTTTTTGTATAAAAGCTGGGTCACATCATCATAAAATTCCTCAATTTCCTCATACCTATGGCTTATATATATATATATATATATATATATATATATATATATATATATATATATATATATATATATATATATATATATATATATATATATATATAATTACAATTATAGATAAATATCACCTCCTTAATAAGAAAATAGTATTATTGTTTCTTATCAATATCTTAATAAACAGGAATATGTAATCTTATCGTAGCAAAAAGCAAATATATTTTTGCATCATATTGTTCGTCATATTCCAAATTAGATTACAATAAGAATTGCTTTGTCTTGTTTAACGGTTTTAAAAATTGTCTAATATAAAAGGAATATTCATAAGGCGTAAAATAATTGCAGTTTTAACTAGCCATATTCTCAAACTGATACGTATGAATTAATACAGTTTAATGTGATTGCTCTAAAATAAAATATTTGACAGATTACCATTAATCTAGATAACAGACTTGCTTGCTGATAATGAACTAATTAGTGTCTTATCAATCCTATATGACGAACGTTATAAAAAAAAATTAATCCATCCTGAAAGTTCGTCCAGCTATAAATATGTTTTAAACATAAAAATGCCCTTTCCTAAATCTGCAGCATCACATATCGATTCGTTATACAGCTCGTTATTTCCTGTTTTGATAATGAAAAAGCCTCCTAATAAAAATTTTCCTCACGTACTTAAAATTCCACGTTAAATTAAAGGCTATATCAGCTTATCTGAACTTTTGAAAAACAATTATCGATTTTGAGTTAGTTCTTGATATGTTTTATGGTCTATCTCTTTTACTTTTGCCTTATACTCTTGTTTCGTTATACTCTTCTAGTTAACTCTTCTTTAGATATCCTATGTATGTATCTTTCCTATGTATTGTCTCTAGATGATTATAGTTAATATTGATTTTATCTTTAAGTTTCCTTTCGTTTCCTTCCTTCCAGTTTTCTCAGTTATATCATCGTCATTTTTCTTCTTCTTCCTGTGGTATAGACGCTTTGTGAGACTTGACCTCCTTCAACCTTGTCCTCCATCTGGATCGATCCTCAGCAGTCCCTTGCCAGTTTTTGATGTACAGTAGTTCTTCTTCATTTCTTCTTACATTGTTCTGCAACCGTGTCTTTTTGTTACCCACTACTGAGTGCTATCTGAGGAGGACTCACGGAACGAGTGTTTTATAGATTTTAACGTTTATATTCATTTGTATAAATTTAGATCATAGAACAGACTATAGGAAGTAGGTATGTTTGTTTCTGATATGTCATACAATGTTGTTGTATGGATTGTTGTTGTCATGGATTAGTTTGCTTTCTAAATGCATTCACAACTTCAATTTTGTCATCACCGGTATTGTTCTGTTGAACCTGTACACAGTTCTGTTCTCTTCTTCGATTAATACGCTTTTCAGTTACCTTTGTTTTGCTAATAATTGTTTCTAGACCGGCTTTTGTGTCTTTTACCTTAATTCCATCATAAGTTTCTCTTAATGATCGTATCGACCTTAATCTAATCGTATCTTAATGATCGATCGTAAATCGACCGTATTTGTATGTTTAGGTTATCTACATATCCTATTATTCGTTTTTTGAACATGTATGGAAACATGCGCCGGTAACTATGCTGGATGAAGGTGGATGCTTTCAGTGAAGATCGAACGAAAATTTCTTTCAAACTGTCATTTCTGTGGAGGCCGATCTGTATCTATTAAAACTCCAAATAATTATATTTAGCATAAGTGTAATGCAGTTTTAGCTTAAAGACAAAGACCCCACAGTTGGAAATGTAATGGGAAATTCATTCACGTCCACCCAATTCTACAGATTAATGATATCGGATTAGTACATTTTCTGAAGATCTGTTGAAACATATTTTTTTTTAAAAGAAGACATACATAAATTAATCGATGAATACTTCTAAGTCACCTTTCTAACCTTTCTTTCTTTATTAATTTAAAATTATATTTATTGAACACGTGAGCAGAATATTTTTATTGTTACTGGACATTCTGCACACTGAAAAAAAAAAGGTATATATTAAAACGTCACGTGTACTGATCATGTTTCATTTAGGTACATTTCAGTAAATCTATACTACTTTCTAAAAAAAGGATATAATTCGGTTTATTTTAAGGGCTTTCCAGAGTTGGTGGTAATAAAAAGGCAATAAAAGGACGTTTTTATGGAACTTGTTGCTTGAAACGTGAACAATATTTGACGCTAATTTTACTTTGATGTTGGGTTGGCATCAATCTGTCAAATGGTAGTCCGGGATGTATATATTATAATTGTTTTTGTCGCAAATAGGTCGCATTAATTGGATATCAATAAATTAATTATAGAATTCTTCTGTATATACAGTGTAATTTTTAAAATGTGTGTGTACAATGTAAAATTTTCATTTGAGGTGATAGAATAGTACTTCCAAATGCAAAGTTGTACAAAATAGTTTGACTAAGAAAAATTAACAAAGTTTTTTGGTGTTGCCAGATTTCTCCACTAGCTACTAAAACAATTTTTTTTAAATTACAACACCGCATTTTTTTAACATAGTTTGACAAATCTTAAAATTCGAAATAAAAAATGTTATTCATATTTCTTTATTGGAGTAGCAGTTTTAGAAAAATTTGCAAAAATAACTAAAATAATCTGCAGTCGGCTGGAACTAAAAGAAGCTAACATAGCAATAGTAAGCCTTGGAAATTAAACAAAAATTGTGTCTTTTGAAATGAGCCATTATTATTGTGCTGTCATTGTGTTATTTGAAAGCCGTTGTATTTGAATGTTTATAAAAATAACGTTTTAATTCAGTTCAGTTCATTCAGCAAGTTAATTAATTTTTGTTCATGTTGGTAGCTTAAGTCTTATATTAATTAATATTAACTATATTAATTATATTATTATTTTGTTTTTTTATTTTTTTTTTTATTAATAATATATTATATTTTTTTTATCCCCGCGCTTGCTTGATTTAACCTAAAAGCATTCGCACTCCCTCTAAGGGGAACATTGACTTATCCCAGATATCAGAAGGATTAAGCTCTGTGGGGGCCCTTTCCTTGTTATTGGGCCGCAAGGTGACGCTAGAATTCTTTGACGTTCCTGAGTTGTTCAAGAACTTCCGAACGGTTCTCGCTGTTCCCAGTAGTGCTGTTTGCTGCATGGGCTTGAAAAGTTGCTCGTTGAGACCCAATACTTTTATGTTCTTCAGCAGGCTCTTTGGAATAACACCCGTTCTTGATATTATTATGGGAACTATTTCTACTCTTTTCATGCCTCATTGGTTTTTCACTTTATCTTGAAGTTCCCGGTATTTCTGAATTGTTTTCCTTTGCTTCTTTAATATATTATTGTTATTAGGAATGACCACATCGATTAATAGAGCGCGTTTAGATAATTTATCCACAGTAATAATATCGGGCCTGTTGTGATCCAGTCTTCGCTCAGTGAGTACAGTACGGTCCTAATAGATATTATTATTATTGTTTTCGAGAATAGGTTCGGGATTGTAATTGTAATGTGGAACTCTCTCTTTTAACAGCTGCAGCTTTATTGCAAGTTCCTAGTGCAGAATCTTTGCGACTGCATCGTGCCTCTCCTTATAATCGATAGCCGCAAACATCGTACACCCCCCAGTAATGTGTTGAATGGTTTCAGAGGTCGGACATCCATATCGACACTGATCGTCCACAACACCAGCATCTCGAACAATATATTTAAGGTAATTTCTAGTGGCAATAACCTGATCCTGGATTGCCACTATAAATCCCTCTGTCTCGGGGAACATCTGTCCTGCAGTCAGCCAGTAGTTCGACGCTAATATGTCGACTTGTTCTTGGTTGACCTCATTCTAAAGTCTTCTCCCTGTGACCTCTCTGATTTTTCTCTCCACGATTGCAACTTTTCTTGATCTGTTTTCGCATAGCTTTGAACCAGATTTTCTTTCAATTGCAATGGCGTTAATACATCGATCTGACATATCATTCTATGTAATTCCGACGTTTCTGCTTGTTTGAAAAAGTATGATCGCATGCTTTCAATTTGTTGATCAAATTGCTTGCTTATATCGATCAGGCCTCTACCACCTTGGTGTCGTTGCAAGGTGGTGCGTTCTACACTACTTCGTGGGTGTATATATATATATAATATATTAATATATTAAGTATTATCAATATAATAATATATTAACTATTATCAATATAATAATAAATTAATTATTATCAATATATTAATATATTAATTATTATCAATATATTAATTATTATTAATGTATTAATTACTATTATTAATTTTTTATGTGATTTAGCCTAAAGGAATTCGCACCCCTTCTAAGAGGAACATTGACTTATCCCAAGATATCAAAAACATTAAGCTCTGGGGGGGCGCTTTCCATGTTCTCGGGTCACACGATTGCAGTGGTGTCTTTGGTTTCCTATTGTTATTCAAAAACTTCGAACGGTTCGAACTGTTCCAAGCAATACAGCCTTCTGCGTGATTCTAAAAAGGTGATCGTTAAAGACCAAAGTTTTAATATTCTTTATCAGGTTTTTTTGGAATGATTCCAGTTGATGACAATACGATCGGTATTGTTTCCACGTACTTCATATTTCATTGTCTTTTCACCTGTTGTTGCAGCTTTTTATACTTCACAATTTTTTCAAGATGTTTTACAACTAGATTATTATTGTTTGGAAGCTATAAACGTTGTTTTTCTTAAAGTGTTATCAATAACAACAATATCGGTTCTGTTATTATTTAATTTCTGCTCGGTAAGCACTGTTCGGTTCCAGTACATTCTGTAACTATTGTTCTCCAGAACTGATTGAAGATTGTAATTGTAGTATGAGACTCTCTAATTCC